>CAVNYN010269056.1:0-44273 GCA_963692815.1 Nyctanthes arbor-tristis
TCATGGAGTACAAACGGCGACAGCACAACTGCTTTACCGCACAAACAAGAACTGATAGATCTAGCGGATCAAACGGCCCAGTTTATGGGCACCACATGGAGTACCTGACGCACATACATCAGAACAAACAAACAGACAGCGCAAACCCGCATGTCAATCTACTCCGGAATATTTTCATTACTGATCCTCGATCTATTGGATGAGTAGCAAATTTTGTTTCCAAATTCCGAAAAGGGGCAAAATTGCATAACTTGTCGTACATAAAAAAACTAACATACTTTTCATTCTTCCCTTGTCTAGGCTTGAGAGTCGGGGTGGAAGGATTGGCGTGAGTTTTTCTATGAGTTCAAATAGTCCATGCAAATTCTTATTTAGTTCTTACATGACTTCACCTATTAGTGTCACGAAATTACGTTTTATCGTTCTTATTATTTTTATTTTTGAAAAATTTGGAAAAGTGACAATATATATGAATTTTGCAAGTTTACCTTATGCGAAGATTTTTTTCCCCACGTGACGCGGTAGATATATGGATGTTTTTGTGACAATTGTAAATATTTATTAATTAATGACAATATGGGAAGCTTTTTTATTTTTTTGTAAGTATATAAATAACATGCACAACTGTCTACTTATCTGCATAAAAAAAGTTCAATCTTCTTTCACTTTTTTTTTTTTTGACAACCAATCTTCTTTCATTCTAATCTTATGGTTTAATTTCTTCCATTCTAATATGATGAAATGATTTAAAAAATAAAAAAAGGAGAGTTTAAAGGTGAACTTACACAATTTGTAAGGCCATATCCAATCAGAAAACTCTATTTTACAATTTTACAACTCTAAAATATAATTTTTTCAAACTCTACTTTACGAAATTTCTCTAACTCATAAACTCTAAGAAGGATCCCTTCCACTTCATATTTTCTATATTTTATAATATTCGATAACTAATATATATTGAAAACTAATAAATTATATTCTTGTTTATTAATTATTACACATATAAAATTTTAAAAAATACTCTAAAATTTTTTCATATTTTAATTTGTAATTGTTCACTTTAATTGTATATGCAAGACGTTTGTGTGTTATACTAAGAGTTTTTTTAATTACATAATTTAACCAAAAAAACATAAATATTAAATTCATATAATAATGATACAATTAAAATTAAGGGAAAAAAGAAAGATTGGACAAGATGTTAAATGACATTAAGAAGAAATAAAATATAAAAGCATCAAAGTTAGTATTAAATAGGATTATAAAAAGCAAAAAATTAAAAAATAAAATAATGGATTCAATGGCAGTTCGGTATATATATGGAGATGCATAAAGCCACTATTTGCAATTTTTGGAGGAGTTTTCAATTTGCGTCCGGTTGGAGACTTCAAGATACAACCAGACGTCAAATTGAGCCAACCGACGCTAGTTTAGCGTGGGTTGGACCCTTGGAGACGACCTGTATAAGTTAGAGGCCAACGGTGCAATTTCCATAATATGCATCCCCTCTATTGCACCACCATCATCATTTTACAATCCTGAATTTTATCCTCCTCTCCCTCCACGCTCCTTGCACATCATTGAAATTTGATTTCAATTTTTTGCCTGTAAATTGATCACGAAAACCCTAATTATCCATTCTAAATCCAATTGTAGAACAATTTGAATCCAATAATTGCTAAATCACATGCTTTTGTTGTCATTTTTGTATGTCTAAAAACATTTGTAGAAACAGCGAGGGAGATAGAAAGAGGGAGGGAGAATTTTGTGTAGATAGAACTGTTTGTTCGGCGGAATGCCAAGCATTGGTGTGAAATTATACAGTGTATTCTTTAAATTTATGCTCAAACATCGGTTGCAGGCCCGATTTCAGAACCCGGATAGTGATGTCGGTGGGGGAGCGAGTTTTGGGGTTACATCACGGCCGGAGGAGGAGACAACGGTGGCTTCTAATCCTTCATTTACCGATGGCGTCGCCAGCAAGGACATCCATATCGATCCCTTGACATCGGTCTCAGTCCGTATTTTTCTTCCCGATACTTGCCTTCAGTCTCCTGAAACATCTAACAAATCCCTCTCGCGGGTTGCCAGATCGGATCCGAATCTAGATGTGCTTCGTCGGAGCAGCTATGCGCCTATTAATAATAACAATGTTTCCATTAGTAATGGTGTTATGGTTAAGCGTTCCCAGAATCAGGACAATAGGAGAAATAGTTATGGATGTCGTAGTGATGATGGGATTTTGAATTCGGAGCTTGGGGTATACAGAGGTTATAGTCCATCCGGGAACAGTTTTCGGAAATTGCCAGTGATGTTGCAGTTTCATGGCGGGGGATTTGTGAGTGGGAGCAACGACTCTGTGGCGAATGATTTTTTCTGCAGGCGAATGGCAAAGTTATGTGATGTGATTGTGTTGGCGGTGGGGTATAGGTTAGCCCCTGAAAATAAGTACCCCGCAGCATATGAGGATGGGTTGAAAGTGCTGCATTGGTTGGCAAAGCAGGCAAATTTGGCTGAATGTAGTAAATCATTAGGGAGTAAACGGAGTAGTTGGGCAGATTTGAGGAAGTCGGATAGTCAGGGACATGTTGCTGATGCATTTGGCGCATCAATGGCAGAGCCTTGGTTGGCTGCTCATGGAGATCCATCAAGGTTAGGTTCGCTCTCACTGACTTGTTTGAGGGCTATTGCTTGTTCATGTGGATGATTAAGGTCAATATGCGAAGACCTAATCAAAACCAAATTACAGCCAAAACAAGGAAATTACATTCAGCAACACACAACCAAAACTAATTGGGACTGGAGATCGGAATAGAACTTAAATTCAATAACACTACCATGTTCTTCTGTTTCCTTCTTTCCTTAGACATTAATCTTTGATTCAATACTTTTCTATGTGAATGTTGATCAACTAGCTTATTTCTCTTTATTCTTTTAAGATGCATTGGCACCTTTATTTGCTACTAGCAGGTGATTGACCTATGGATTATTTCACTAGGTTGCTAAGGATAATGCTTTTAAAGGAGTATGGTCCGATCTATTTATATTTGAAAATATACTTTGTTATTTTTTCTGATTCCCGTTATTGCTCTTTGCTCAATATCACAGGGCTAATTTTTGTATCCTACTTGTATGGATCTCAACTCTCTTTGTTTATGCATTTGAGCCTTGGCATGACAAAACAAGTCTTTGGTTATATGGGTGTACGTGTCCTATAATGCCTTCTAACTAATGCTGGTTGGGCTGAGTTCTCATTTTATATTTTATATATATGAGCATCAAGTTGCAGATTTGGATTTTTTCTTGACTAACTAATTGCTTCTGTAAGTAGCTAAGACTAGTAGTCTGGAAAAATAAGAAATTTAGTGGACTGTGAGAGAATTGAAAAGAAAAAGGAAGACGACACTTGGCTAACCCTTGCTGCTCAGAATAATGCATCTGATTTGCTACCTCTAGTTAAGAAATAAGATGTACCATGTAGTTGATGGAGCACACAACTGTTGGATATTGATTTATCAAAAGTCATTTCTCCTAAACTTGCAATATCAGGGGACGAAGTGGACACATTGCGGCTTAACTTGATAATTAAATTGACTGAGATTCTTTATATTGAACCCTGTTAGCTTTCCATGTCTAATTTGAAATAGAAAGAGATTTTTTGAAAATGAGTGGTCGAGATTTGTGTAATACATGTGGATCTCATGAGATATGTGGATACGATCTGTTTGACCAAATTCAATTTTAAAGTAGAATGTGTGTGCTTACAGGTTCAAAATCCCCCCAGATAAGTGAACTAGTTTATTCTCAACACAATTCCCGAAACTTATCCTACATTTCCGAGCTCAAACAAATGAATTAAGAATTGATGCAACAATTTAGCACAAGACACAGTCGATCGTCTGTCATAAATTATGCCCACTAAATTGAGAAGAATAACACTATGTGGCACGACTAATGCTTAGCACTAGTTTAGTTGGCAACCAATGTGACATTAAATGATAAGTGAAACTAAATGCATGAATAAATGATCCACTTGATTCAAATTATCATTTAATGCCACATTGATATATGGTATTAAGCACCAGTGGTGCTAATAACATTACTCAATTGAGAATATTAGGAGTTGATGTAGCTGTGGAGTATCAGCTGCAGTTGATAATTCATCTTAGCAGTAGATTTTTTGCTCAGGCATATGTTGTAGCACTCAACCTTTTTCATGGGAAACTGGAGAACTCTCCATTTGATGGGAATGGAAATTGTGAGCTCAATCTCAAAGGATAGTTACCTTATTTATTTCATTCCATATCTTTTAGCAGCAACAAGAGTTCTATAAATTTTGGATGAAAATTTGCCTTTGTTGAGTTTAGGTGATTGCTATTCCTTTTCATTATCGCAATCATTGGCTCAGAACGTGTTATCAGAACTCTTTTTAAGGAGAATTTAAAAGCTGTCTTCTTTATGAAGATGGATGGGCTACTGTAAATTTTAATCTCTAGCACATTTCTTTTCTGGGCTTGTTTGAAAATGACATTTTCAAAAAAGCACTTTTCTCGAACTCATTTTAAAAGCTTAAAAAATATATTACTTTCTCCTAATTGAGTGACTTATTTTACTTTCCAACCACACATTCCTCTAAAATAAAAAAATAAATAAAATAATAATAATATAAAAATAAAAATTTTCTCTAAAGAAAAACTCTTTCCAAAAAAAAATCCTTTTATTATACTGATTATATAGCTAGTTCAGATGTCCATTTCACTTGAAGAAATTTAACTTGCTGAATATGATGTGTACAAGTTGACTCTTTTAACGCCTAAATATTTAATCAAACTATCATGGAAAATATCATCTTTTAGTATTTTATCCTCTTCACTCAATTCTTAATATCTTGTCAACTATCATATTTTATCTTCGCCTTTTTCATATCATGTAGGCGAAGTTTCCGTTCTGTCATTTTCTTGATGTAGTTTGTTTCACCTTTTGAATGTATTGTGAGGAAGATGGATTCTGATTGTGTTTTGTCAAACTGATATGGGATAAGTAAAAAGAAGATAGACCGCTGGTGTATTCAGTAACTGTTGTTGGCTTTTCTCTCACGAATTTAAGAATTAAAACTTAGAGTCCCTTTGGTAGCCAATTAAATTGGTTCCCTGTTGTAGCTGAGTTTTGAAAGGTCACATGGAAGTTTCCGGTTTTGACCTCTTATTTGAAATTGATTACCTAGTCTTAGGTGACAATGGCTTGACTGGTTTATAATTCGCAAAAACTTGCATTAGTCTGAGAATTGAAAGGTGAAGTCTTTCCCACCCACTGCAAACAGCCACAGGACTTTGCTTTGTAATCAGGTCGGAATTTAGACGGCTGCATTTGCTGAATGAGCTATGCATGCAATTTTTTTCTAACCAACATCAGTTTTACATGTGATCAGACATGTACTGTTCTCTACTACTTTGTCCAAAGCAGATGCTATTTAGCATGAGAGCTGAACATAGCAAAACTGTAGGTATAATCATGTTTGGAAGATCTCATTTTGTAGTCTCCGGCTGTTTCATGGGCAAGTTATTCTTCCAGAGCTGTGTATGCACTTCTGTATCAATTATAGACACTTAACCTAGAATTGGCTCTAACGGGAAGGGTTATGACATTGCTGTCCTTCCCAAAATTGAGAAAATGGAAACAAGGTTGAAAGAAGAAGAAAGAGCATCTTGGTGTAAATTTTCATTGCAGATAAGGAATATTAGCATTTTGTTCTATTAGGTTTATGAGGTTACATGATGGATGGATGAATTTGCTGAATGACATGAGTACGTGCTTCTATTGTAACTTATACGTGTTTTGTGTCCTTTGTATCCAATCCAATGGAACCTTTCTGAACTATTTCACTTGTTTTTACATGCTGATCCAGATGTGTTCTTCTTGGGGTGAGTTGTGGTGGAAATATTGCTGATTATGTGGCACGGAAAGCTGTGGAGGCTGGTTCTCTGTTGGACCCAGTTAAGGTGGTGGCCCAAGTTTTGATGTATCCCTTTTTCATTGGAAGTGTCCCGACGCATTCCGAGATCAGATTGGCAAATTCCTACTTCTATGACAAGTCTATGTGCATACTTGCATGGAAACTTTTCTTACCTGAGGAGGAGTTCAACCTGGACCATCCCGCTGCCAACCCACTTGTTGCTGATAGAGGGCCACCTTTAAGGCAGATGCCCCCCACACTGACAGTGGTGGCAGAGCATGATCCAATGAGAGATCGGGCTATTGCTTACTCAGAGGAGCTCCGGAAGGTAAATGTTGATTCGCCTGTTCTAGAGTACAAGGATGCTGTTCATGAATTTGCAACACATGACATACTTCTTAAGACCCCTCTGGCCCAAGCCTGTGCGGAAGACATCGCCATTTGGGTTAAGAAGCATATTTCACTTCGAGGTCATGAGCTTTCATACTGAGTTACTATAAAACCACGCCTGAATTGTATATCTTGGTTATTGAAGAAGAAACGTATGGGTATCATGCTATATATTTGACGTTTAAAAGCTTGCATGGTGCTTGTCCGTATTTTTCCCAACCCCACTTTTTTTTGGTATGATGGAACTTCTATGGGAACAGAGAGTAGGTTTTCTCGATTCTTTCTTTCTTTAATTTCCCCCCTTTTTCGTTTAACTGAAAAATCATTATGTTCTTATCAATAACACTGCATGGAGGATGCGTTGCCCGGTTGCCCCTATCTTTAACAATTTTCAGGACATGTAATGTTATTACTTTCAATTCTTATCCGTTATGATGTAATTGATGGAGTTTATTGATTGAAAATATTTGACTCTGGAGTGTCTCGAAATCGGAAGGCTATGAAAAGACGAATAATTCTTCCAAAAATTGTAAGCCTCGTGAGGAAATATTATATATATATATATATATATATAATCTCTTTAGTTAATGATTCCCCTCTTATAATGTTGGTTGGTGAATATCATTTTCATCTCATGTGACGAAAGAATCTAGGATTTAAGGTGTGGCCTTACCTTATTGAGTGATAATGATTTTTTATCTTGAGATCCTCTCAGTGAGACTATTTTATTGAAAACGTACTATCAGTATATGCTAAAACATAGGAAAAACTAACATTATCTGACTTTTGAATGTGAGTCGGGTAGGTCTGGCAATGAATATAAGCAAACTGAATGATGAAAAGAATGATTATGTTGATTGTCATTCATGAAAATAGTAGACAGTGCTACCATATCCCATTTTCTTATGGTGTATGTGAAAGAAGGAATACATAGCAACATTTTCTAGTCGGCTCGGCCTCTTATACGAATGCTAGCAGCCCTCGACGCCATAGCTCTCAAGTTAGCTCTAGCCAGAGCAAGCGAACTTCTTGTATGCTCATTGTAAGGATCCCTAAAAGTCTCCATGAATTCTTCTCTTTGTAATCTCAATGCCAGTGCAGCATCCTCATCCTGGTTTGCCAACTCCCTCCTCCCCCCAAAGTTAACATCTGCTCTGCTTGAAATGCGAACAGTCCGACTTCTGATGTTTCGACGATGACCTCTTTCTGAACGTCGATTTTCAGAATCTGGACTATTTAAGGCGTCAACGGTTCTGCTTCTCACATTATGATGGTGACTTGCTCTGGCTGGACTTCTCTGCTGAGTTTCATCGTCATTCAGGGCACCAGCTGCCTTCCTCGCCTCGACTTCTTCAGGAAATAACAGCTGAATAGTGTTCCAAAGAACTGTGTTCACTGTGCAAGATCTACCATTCCTGCCAGATTCAGAGAGTTAAGGAGTCAATAGCCCTTGCTTTCATGCTTGAGTTCATGTTGAAGAACAATATCGTAATCTATTCTTAAACGCAACAAAATGGCGATATCATCTGAGACACATGGAAAAAACCAAACCCTATAGTTGTTATATGTTATATCAATATGTTAGGACAATCTTAAATACGTTTCAACATCAACTACTCAATTGCCATGGGGCTAGGCGTTTTCCAAAGGAGTCCCTAGTATGAATGCAGTCGATAATGGTACATACCTGATAAGATCTCTGCATTTTGGACATCGCTTTCCACATTTATCGGCTGCAGCCCGCAAGCATTTTTTGCAGAAACTGCATAACCCAATACAATTGATTCAGCACATTCATCAAAGATATATGATGACAGAGCAGAATTTGTCATTTCTTTTACTAGACGTGTGCTCTTCCGATCTGTGGTACTGGGTTCAAAACATATATCCAGACATATCTGACAACAAATCAATCAGACATCATTGTTACAAATCAATCAAACAACAATGTTACATTTCAAAGCAACGTGGGCACGGAGGGTATGATTTAGTGCTTACTGCACAAGAAAGTTCTTCGCGTAATCGATCAATGCACGGAATTGATGTACTCGAGCAGGAAACAATGGAGCCCTTTGTATTCTTTCCTTCATCCTCTGTTTTCTTCTCCATTTCTGCAGTAAGATTTGACTCAAACTGCTTGTTTTCATTCTCTATCCATCAAAATTCATTGAACCAAGAAATTGATTACCGTCCAGACAATATGCTAAACAGAACAAAGAAAAGGGATATAAATGTTACCTTGTTTTAAAGCAGAATCGTCTTCATCAAGATCAAGAACAGCCACAGGTATTGAAGCATGACTCCTTCTCTGAGCCCTGCGTTTCCTGCAAGTAAAAAGTGAAAAATTGGGTAATTCAAAAGAACCCTGAAGAGATACTGCAACGTATCCATGAAACTGAAAATCGAAAATGATTTTTATGAACGCGAGAAACTCGAACTCTAAGCATTTGTTTAATCGTCAATACCTTCTGGAATTTGTTGGTGGGGTCTTGAGAGTCTGTAAACCACAGCGTTTCTTATGTTTGAATTGACGATCTGGAGTGTCTTCAACAACAAGACTTGCTAGAAGCAGTGCCTCTTCGTCCCAGCCGGCCAAGGCTGCAGCGGATCTGAACCTTGGGCTAAATAAAGCCTCATTTTCGACAGCGTGTGATTGTCTTCTTGGTGGGTATTGCGGGTCTGGAGGACTCTTGATTGATTCACTTTCAGTCGCCATTGTTGATTCTCTTTTAGGGTTCAAAATGGAAAGAAACAGTGAATATTTTCTTGGTTGATGCAGAAACCCTTATGGCAGGAGAGGGGAGAAGGAAAGGGGGTTGTAACGGTCATCTTTTTGAATTATGTTTTTATTTTGTAATGGCAACAGCTAGTAAAGGAACTCAGATTAATAAAGAAGCTATTAGTTTCGCTGGTACTTTTTCTTCGTGAATGAAAGGGACTGCTAAAAGAAAAGTTCCGCTAGTACTTTTTCTTCGTGAATGAATTCATTTTATAGAGAATATTTCTAATAATTTTTTAAGTATTTCGAACGATCTGAACAATTTAACCAAATTAAAACTATTTATAAACGTTAAGATTGTTTTAAGGACAAGAAATCCCAAATCCATACTTTTGAGTGTGTATTTCGAAATTTCGACGTATACAAAAAACTTGAAAAGAAAAGAGGTATGTGTATTATAATACACAAAAGTCTAGTCTAAATCTCACTAATTGGCATATCCTCCCAAGGCAACTTCCCAGTATTCTCGTTTGTAAACGTTTTTAAAATCTTGTCCCTAAGTCTGGTAACCCTAACCTCACAAAATCTGGTCGACCAATCCGGGGGCTCTATGGCACTCGTTCCTAGACCTGGGGCTCGATCCTTTGAACGGACACTTCGTTTTTGTTGCCAATCCGACACATACGTAGCAACCCTCCCATAAAACTTTTCCTTGAACACTTCCCACACTTGATACTTGTAATGATTTATCACTAGCACATTTCTATTCACATTGGCCGAACGAAATCCAGCCTTCAAGTGAAAATGGTGCACCAAATTGATCAATGTTGAATTCAGTGCCATAGGCCTCACTATACTCTTGTGCCTCACGCAGCCACGCAACCGGCACGTGTACCCGACCATAACACCTTTGGCGGGAACCTTTTTGAGTCCCGATGGGCCAAAATCATGGCACAACACCCGTAATTCGGCTACATCATGGTGTCTAGACCGACTCTTGATGACATCATCCAATGACACGGCTGAAGGCAAGTGAAAGAACTCATCAACATCAATGAATCCTACCCATTCGTGCGAATCTCTAGCTCGTAGAGCACAATTCGAAAACCCTGCCTCTTGAGTCTTGGTCCATGGCCACACATACCGTGTAACGTTATAATTTTGACTTACTAATGTCTCAACTACATTTTTGATATCATCTTCACTATTGTTATCGTATATGAACCAACGTTCAACTCCTATATGTCCATGGTACACAACCCATACAGGCAAAAACCTTGCTTGATTTCTCATCATTGTACATATGCAAATCTTGTGTTGTTTTTGAGACACTGTCATATCGTTCGATTGATGTTTAAGCCGTGCCACAGAATTTAGAGCAGGTCGTCCTAAAACTTGAACTGAAACCTTAATCGAATCATCAATGATAGGATCGTATCTTGGTTGGCTATTCAATATGGTTTGAGGGGTGTCACACCTAACAATCTATTGAGCAACTGATATTACCTTAGACAATGATACGAATTTGAATGTTTTCAAATCTGAGCTGAAAATGCATTTGAATCTCGATGGATCGGCGACTCTTCCCTGCCGGAGATTAAGCCCCTTCACAAAAACAATTGTCGTGTTGTCACGATCCAATATAGCTTCACAGGCCAATGCATCCCACTTATATGTTGATTTAGAGACGAGGCTACCGATGGACTTAACAACAATAGACACGAGCATACCATGTATTGACAATGGACATCTTACGATCTGACGGTCAAAATATTGATCATCATCGATCCATAACGGAGAGAGCTTGAGATTGGGCTCTGATGAGTTGGTGGCCAAGTATACACAATCGATATCATATTTGGTAAATAACAGACTCGACGGGGGTATTTTAGGAAAATCAAGACCTGGTCAGGGAATATAATGGTTTCTTGAAGTGAGACACCCGGAACCGGACCAGAACCGGAGATAACTTTGGTCGCCCCTGGACGCCATGTTGACAGCAGTCTCGGCTGAAATGCTTCTGCTTAAAGATTATTTAATCAAAATTGTATCAAAAAAAAAATATATATCAAACCAACAAGACACCAACTCATAAGACGAAATTATTATGTCACTTAAAACCCACATGAAAACCATAGATAGGAATGGGTGTGGATAAGTACCTTGGAAGTATAGACGGAGGTTGGATAGAGCAAAGCCGGAGAAGAAGAGGAAGAGAAGGGCGCACCAGAAGAAAACCCGGAAAGTGGTTTTCTTTTGATGATCTTTCATTTTTTAGAATGATGATTGATGATAATTAGCAGCCGGATTCTTAAAATTAATGTTTGATTATTTGCAAATATATGTCTGCCGTTGGCTCATCTGTCTCTTTCTCGGACGTCATGAAGAACAGTCAATTAGAATAAATTGGATTCCTTTTTGCTCTTGATAAAATAGGTAAATTGAGTTGAAAATGAGGTTTCTTCAAAATTAATTAATGCCATGATGAGGAGATGATAGTGGCAAATACACGAGTATATTATGTTTGGTTTATCCACCAATCTACCATGAACATGTGATCATTTCGGTATATAAGCAACGCGTGACAGACTTGAATTAATTAATTTATTTATTTATAGAGATTTGAGTAATTTTGTTTCAGAGACATCCAGTGTAACATCTCATAAAATTTTAACAATGAATAGAGCAAAATAATAATATTTAGATGCTAATGAAAAACTACTTGAATTTCAAGGATTTCACGATTATGGTTCAACTGAACACTAAAAAAAGTAGAATGTAACAATATAATCATATCAAATTGAAAAGTTGCAAGTTTGCCATTCAGTTGAATGACAAAAAATTGAAAAATGACAATGTGATTATATTTGAATTGTTACAGGATTGTCAATAATTAAAATATAATAACGGGATTGCATTGAATTGTAAGATTGTTACTCAAATAAATGTCAAGAATTAGAACATGATCATTAGTAACATGATCGATATTTGGGCAAGAACTGGAATTAGAAAGTAACCGTTGACATTGTACTAATAATGATTGACTAACCGCACAAAGTTGCGGTATTGAATAACGATGTAAATTTGTATTAATACGTCACAAGAATCAAAGATTGTTACTCGAGAAATGCCTAAAGATAAGAACATGGTCATTGATTAATATAACTTGAAATATAATCACCGAATTGTAAACCCTATAAAGTTAAATGTCTCGAATAACATAGATTAAAGTATAATGACTTAATCACAAGAGAACACAAAGCATGAGGTCTGCTCGTGCAATTTTCCACCATGGCTTCCAAGTGAACGGTGTCACATCGCACCACGTGTCATGTTCTGGTTGGCGGAACCCAAAAGTTTAACTAAACCAATTAAATCTGGACATTTTCTACAACTATAACTAGAGAAAAGAATGAGGGGGTTTCACAATCAATCCAACCTAACCTATCCCCCCTCCCTTCCTCTTTATCCATGTCATGGTTCTTTCTTTGGATACTTTGTTTCTCATTAGTAAACATCAAGAACTTCAAACATAAAAGAAAATTCATCCAAATGAAGTGAAAGGAAAGAAACAACCCTTAAGGGTTATCAAATCCTTAGTTTTATATTTGAAAATGACCTTCCGTTATGTATAAATATGACATACAACTTGAAACACTACTTTGATAAAAGGAAGATGAAGTTTTTGAGGGCATTTGTCAATAATCCAAAGAATCTTTGAAAGAATCAAGATCGAAAGAGGTGAGTAACTAATATTTTGGTTTTTTTTTTTTTTGTATTCATGATGTTTTGATACGATAAGCATAGTTTTAATTGAAGTATTCTACGAATCAAATATGGATGCATTGAAAAGAAAGATTGATTTATTACATTTGAATCACTAGTTGCTCTACCCGTCTTGCATTGAATTGCTTTGAATTGTTTCCCACACTATGACATATTCAATAATCCCGGGATAGGGAAGATTAGTGTGGTGTTTGCTTTGAATTGAAACTTCGGGGTCAACCGAGGTTAATTGTAGATCCACTTAATTGTACATAGCCACGGTTGAATTGGTTGAATTGATATAACTCTGGCGTGCACCACAAGTAATACTTTGACTAGTGATAGAGCCCTCTTGTGCATTGAAAAGTTTTGTGCATTCAATGATCTTCTTCGAAATAAAGCTTTCAATTGCAGGGTGAATCAAAGAGTTTTGTTACTCACTAAGTACTTCATACTCACTCTTCCTTTACTATAATTTTGTAGATGATTGAAGATATGATATTTGAAAAGTAAGGCAAGTCATGGGTTGGAGCATGCTCGCAAGTGGGAGTAGAGTTTTGCATGTAGTGAAAACTTGTCTTTGAAGTAACTACGAATGCAATTATGAGTTTTATACTTTTTAGTGTCAATAAATATGCTCACTTCTCTATAAATGTATTTCTATCAATTGGAAATTTACCTTTCAGTATGATAGCTTTCCAGTAATTTGTCTTGAAAGGGTTAATTTTGCTCGTTTTGGTAATGAATAAAATATCTGTATTAATACAACTTGTTGTGTTCTTTGCATTTTATTAGAAAACAGAGTTTTAATAATTCTTTAAAATATAATAACTTGTTAGTTTAAGTAATTAGTCTTATTGAGTTAAAAACTATTTTGTTCGTTTTGTACGTCTCACTCCCACTATTTATATTAAAGCTTCCGTTAAGAACTTTGTTAATCAATATAAGATATTCGAAAATCTTGTAAATTAGAGGGGGCGTGACATCCAGTGTATGTGGCTACATTCCCTTCCACTAGTTTATATAACTAAGTCTCTTTGGATTGAAACTCGAGATAGGACAGGCGAAGGAAGGCAAATTAATAAGGAGGGAGAGTGTGAGGTTTAAAATCAAGTCTCTTGCCTGAAAACTGGAGCTTCTATCCATTATAACACATTTTGAATCATGGGACACTTGAAATTGAAAATTGATACAAAATTAGTAGAGAATCAATATAAAATATAGTAGAATAAATAGTATTTGGAATTTTTTTGTATGATAGTCATGGACTTTATTTTAAAAGAAATAAACATGGACTTTATTTTAAATACAAATTAATGGCCGTCACAAAATCTTAACCAAACATACTTTTTTTTCTTGTTATAAGTTGCACAAAAAGATGTGAATTTCACTAGTAAAAATAATCTCCCATCATACGTCTAATGAGATTATTTACAAGACTCCAAATCAAGGTTTAGTTTATTTTCCTTCAATCTTGATAGAATATATATGACAATTATTCAATTTCAAATACAAATTTTATGGAGTTTGCAATGCTTTCGGGCTGTAATTAACTTGCACAAAGATGCAAATTTAAAGTGCTACTATTTTGGGTAATTTTGTTCGGGCCTTCTGTAAAAACTTTAAAGCCCAACCCAATAACGTAAACGAGAACGAAGTCGGAGATGGGGCATAGATTCTTCGAGCCAGTTTCCGGCCCACCGGTTAGAACTAAAATCGCAATCAATATCGCGCAGTTTCACACAAGCGCATATGAGACGCTTCTCTGTGTGTGTGTGTGTGTGTGTGTGAGTGAGTGAGAGAGAGAGAGAGAGAGAGAGAGAGAGAATGGCGGGGGTACGTCGGGCGATTAGATGTATACAGACAGTTGCAGAATGTCCTCGTCTCAGAAGGTTTTCCCTTCAGGCTCCAAAGAGTGTAAGCTTCTTCACTCATGCTAATTGCGTTCATGAATCTTCGAAACCCTAATTCAAATATTTGATACTTAGTTACCTGTTTATTAGGCAAGCATTACTACTATCAAACTAGATCTCTAGAACTTCTATGGGATCTTCTGATGTACCATTATGTGGGTTTCTTCCTATTTGACGAGAACTTGATGCTTCTGCACCGTACAGAGTTTCTCTCGATTAATGTAGCAATGTAATGTTTGAGTTTCCGCAATGTAATGTTTGAGTTTTACTGTGATGAGATTTAGGCAAAATTACCTTTCTCCATGTATGGCAACTGACTGTTTTTTAAGGACGGTAATGAAAATGATCTGCTACCAGATGTTGATGCCGCCTATGCGGCGTGCCAAATGGCGCTCATCATAGGCATCTGGTGGCATAGCTAGTTGTTTGGCAGTAGTTCAGTACTCAGGAAGGTAAAAGCTCCAAAAATGACACAGTATTTACGCTCTTTTATTATTTCTCTAAGAAAAAACAAGTTACATTTTCTTTATTGTTACCTTATTGGACTTGGAGAAGTATAAAAACTTGCTATTATTTACTTTCAAGTAAATTTTCAGATTAGACAAACTTATTATTTGCATACAAGTAAATTTACTTGTTTTTAAACTTTCAAAAGCTTACCAAACATGATCTGAACCAGGCCAGAGAGGCCGCTATCCGGCATGGTAGATATTCATTAAATAGCAAGTCCTAATAGTGTAGTAACAGATGCCAACTTGAAATCTAGGCTTGTCCAGTTGTGCAAATTTAGTGAAAGTTGCTAATTTGACATCTTAAAGAGAGAAGCTTGCTTATGGCTTTCATCCGAGTGCACAAATGCTTTTAGTTTCGTGTAGTTTATTCTCAATGCAGAATTTGTTCTGATGCATAATATAAGATGAAGCTAGGAAGGTTTGTAAAAGTGATTTGAGTCTTTCTTATCCAAAAGCAAGAAACATTACAAATGTGATTCTGGGCAACTCACAGGTTTTGAGATGGGTTATGTTGGGATTAGAGTTTGCTAGAGACCCGCATTCATTACACTGTTTGCATACAATATTGCCCGAAAATTCAAGGAATAACTAACTGAATGGGAACTTTTAAGAGAATTTGGCGCTCTCAAAACTATCATTGGTATGCTATTGTGGTTACTGAACTACTGTTTCAAAAATGCTTGTAAGATTTTTCATCTGTTTAATGGTGAAATTGAATTTTGATGATCAAAAATTTGTGACCTAAAGTTCAAATATGAATGTAACTTCTTCATGAGACTTTTGTATTTTAGGACCCTTTGTTGCATTTCAGCAAAATTAGTTAACTGCATAGTTTGAAAAGGCAAGGCCCGCCTCGGCCTGAGGCGGTTGTCTGGTGCCTTGAGCCACTAATGTGAGGCAATTTCCTTAGAGGCTTAAGCCTCCACTAATGTGAGGCAATTTCCTTAGAGGCTTAAGCCTTTTGGCAGTGAGCCATACGCCTCTATGGCCTTGCCTCAAGGCTCAAGAGGCATAAGCCTCTAAATTGGCATCCAATTTTGATTTTTTAAAATTGTTTTTGGTTTACTACTAAAGTAAAAACCTCATTACAATTTGAATCGAATAACAAATAAAAAACTTAGCCAAATAAGTTGGAATTTGGCAGCAAGGAAGTTCGTATCATATCGATATATCTTCTTTCTTGTTTTTCTATTGTTTCTCCTACAAGAAGGTGCTGTGTTTCAATTAACAAAAGTGATGTTCTACAGGCATGTTACCTTTTTCTTGCTAGCTACTCATTTTCTTTTTCTCATAAATGATTTTGCTACATGCGACATTTAGTCCACTTATCATCTTAGTTATAAGGTGCAAACAACAAGATTGTTAACAATAGCAACATGTGATGATACATCAATTTATTTTGCTTTGCTTGAAATAAGTTATTTGTTTTATAATGTTTGGACCTATTTGTATCGGTTTGTCGAGAGCCTTACGCCTCAATCGCCTTGAGGCGTACGCCTTGCTTCATCAAGAAATAACGCCTCGAGGCATATTTCCGCCTTTTCGAACGAAGAATAGAATTTCACTGAATGCTATGACATAGCTTCTGTAAAAATGAAGTGACCTTATTATCTATTTCTTGGTGATCAGGTAGAGGTGCAATATGACAATGGCACTGTGTATAATTTGTCGGCTGAGTATTTGAGAATATATAGTCCTGCTGCTGATAGTAAGATTAGATCAGTTGGGGGTGAAAAGGTAATTGGATTAAGAAGTTATTATTTCTGCAATACCCATTTTAGCTGAATTTCTATAACGCATATTTTCTTAGGATTGCAAAATGGTTCATATTGTGACAGTGAATTTGAGGTCACACTATTGTAATTGCAAAAGCAATGCATTTACGTTTTTGAGGATTCTTGTGTGTGTTACCTGCAAGAATTACATGAGCAATTATTTATGTGTCTGAAGTTGAGGGACATTTTCCTTTGACAAATGTCCATCACCTCTTGGCTTTCATTTTCGAGTATTTACCAAATGATCTGATTGGAAATGCATTTTCTGTTGACGGCGATTAAGATACTCTTTGTTCGTGGAAAAGGTCATATCTGGGCGGCATCACGTGGGAATTATGTCTGCAGAACCTGTTGGGAACTATGGGGTGAGGTACCATAATCTTATCACTGCTATTGTATGTTCCAGGAGTTCTCTTGTGGTGTATATTCATGATATATTAATGACTGGTGAAGATTATTATTTGATGATTTGCACAAGACTGGGATCTTCACATGGGATTACTTCCATCATCTTGGCTGTAACAAGTTTGCTCTCATGAAAAACTACATCAGAATTCTAAAGAAACATGGACTGAGCAGAGATCCGCCAAGAAGGAAGTGATGGGGGAAGTTATCATGTAAGAAACCTGAAAGCACATAAGTGATGTCGTCCAACCAGCAGTGAGCCATGCTGGTTGCTGTTAAAGAGCTTATTGGTATACAGTTGACAGATTCCAACTTGTATGATTCATTTGGCGTCTCACCTGTTCCATCACTGCAATCCTTTGAGCATATTTGGCTAAGCTTAAAACTTCTAAACTTCTTGCCAGATATGTTTGAACTTTTCTGAGGTTACGCTCTTTTCAGATTTTAGTTCAAAAGCTTACTTCTAAATAATAAATAGTAAATATTTACTTTTTGACTGTCTTTACTTTGAAAGACTGTAATTTTCCGTAGCATGCTCGTCCACAAGAAGAAAGTTTTCGTTGATTGATTCTCTTTAAGGGAGCTCTTATATAGCCACTGTTTTTATTCTTCATGGGATTGTTTCCTCATTTTGATGCGAAATCTTATGAAGAACCTTATCATGTTTCTATAACATAGCAACAAAAATTACAGGTAACTTCATCTGAAAGCAGCGTATTTCAGGCTCCATTTATGTAGTCTGTCCCTAACTCTGCTATTCTTGTTGGATACTATTGCAAACTTGAGTCGTGCCATTTGTAGGTAATCATTCAATCGATTTTTCACAAAATAGGAAAAATTTACCATCTTATCTTTAAATTATGTTTTTCCAATTATATAATATATGTGGGAGGGATTGTGAATTTATTGTATTTTGTAAAAAATTACTTGGATGATTATTTACTAATAGTATTTTCCTTCAAACCTTATTCAGTGCAAATAATCTAATTTGTCTCATCAAACTCTAATAACTAACAATTAGCGTTCTTTGAACTCAAGCGGCAATTGATTTTTTCTTTGTGTTCTATCTGGGGCCACTAGTTTTCATGGTTTACCTGACACAAACCTAACCACCATAGAAGCAGACATATTCAAGTGTTTTTTCGCAAAACATTTTTTTTGGCAAACCATTAAACATATTCAAGTTGACATTTGCTATTATAATTTCTTTCTTTTCTCAATCAAGGTATTCTCAAATTTAGGACTAGTAAAAATTTGCAGCCACGACTTGCTTTATTTAGAAAATTAGGAAAGAAATACTAAAATAGAGATTACGGCCCATTGATTTGGTCTAACGGGTAGTCTTTCATTTGGACGGCTTCAATAATTTTCGTATTTTATTGTTAAAAATTTTCATCCTGAGAAGTAAAATGGATGAATGGATACACGCCATATGAGAACCTACATGTATTTAAGTACACAAAACGTGTATCTAAGCATGTCATATAGACGTATAACAATAATATCATACATATGATATTTTATCATATCTCGCGAATAGCATAGCATTTACTCCACTTCATTTTCCATTTTGGTTAAATAATCATTAATTGCTGAAATTATTTTCTGTACTTGGGATTCTACATTTTCTAGTGGCAAAATTAAATGAGGGACAACGACGTCGCTTTAACTTATTCTCAAAAGTCAAAACAATTGTGTCGAGAATTTCCCAAGCCCAGATCATGTTTGGCTAAAGCTTAAAAAGACTTTTATTTAAGAATAATTCTAATTAGACAAAATAAGATACAAAAAGTAGACAAAATGGACATTTGTGATATGTGATTGGTGTTAATATAAAAGTGATATAATGTGTTGAAAAATAGAATTGTGTCATCAGTTTTATTAGAATTTTTGTATAGACTTTTGTTCAAATGGCATTGTCCTTTAATTAAAGCATGAATTATGTTATATGAACAAATACACATACAAAAAATCTAACAAAAATGACATATGACACAATCTTATTTTTTAACATATCACATTACTTTTACATCAACGCTTATCACATAACATACATGTCAATTTTATTCCCTTTTTTTGTCTCTCTTTTTGTCTAACTATAATTTTCCTTAAAGCATTTCTCAAAAGAAAAGGGGAAGTATGGGTTAATTAAAGCTAACGTCCCCACTATTTTAAATAATTATCTATCAAGTCCTTAACTTTTAATTTTCATTTTGTGCGTCCTTTACCTTTAGTGAAATCTACTTTTTAGTCTTTGTTAATGGAAAACGTTCATTTTATAGGAGCATTTTTAGTAAAATATAAAAAATAAGTATTTTAACATATTTTAGTTTAAAAAATAAAAAAAGAAATGGGGGATGGGTGGGGGGACTCCCTGACTGCAGCCATAAGGGCAAGTCCCCCATTTCATGTGCTGTCAGAAATGATAGCCATTTCTAGTAACAAAAAAAGGGGAGTCTCCCCCTTATGTTGTCAGAAATCGTTGCTGTTATTTCAAGCAGCAACAGGGGCCGAGTCCCCCTCTATGCTACTAGAAATGGCAAAATGACTGTATTTTTTTACTACAATTTCCAACAACACAAGGGGAAGACTCCCCCTTTTGGCTGGTCTCCCCCTTGTGCTGCTGGAAGTGGCAACCATTTTCGGCATGTTCAGAGGGACCATTTTTCTTTTTTTTTTTAAATTTTTTAAATTAAAATATGTTAAAATATCCATTTTTTATGTTTTATTAAAAATGTTCCGGCCATTAACGGACGAAATAGATGTTTTCCGTCAACAGAAACTAAAAAAGAGATCTTACTAAAGGTTGAAAAAACACAGAAGGAAAATTATAGATTGAGGAGGTGATTGATAATTACTTAAAAAGTTATGGACGTTAGGTGTAATTAACCAAAAAGATTCAGTCTATTGACAGTAACTTTGCTTAGCCAAACATGGTGTGTCCGCGGTCAGTATTCTCAACAAAACAAGAAAGTGGAAACAGAGCATTGCTATCTCTCTTTCGATTCTCATTCACGTAGTTCCCGTAGATTAATAAAAAACCACCGGGGATTAGAGATCATTATTGAGAATTTTGTTCAATTATTAATTCTATATATCCTTAGCCAGCAATAAACAACAACTAATTAAGAAACTATACTCTTTGACTTTGAATCATTCATGAAATTCAGATCTTTATAGCAAAACGCCAAAACCCATCACAATTCTTGGCTATGTAAAAATGGGAATTGCTAGAATTGTACAACTGGTTTTATTGGTAGTGATTGGGGTGGTGATGGACGGCGCGTGGGTTCATGCCGAGGAAGCGGCGGTCGCTGTTGGGAAGGCACCGTGGAGGATCCACACCCTTTTCTCCGTCGAATGCCAGAATTACTTCGATTGGCAGACCGTCGGACTCATGCATAGCTACCGGAAGGCCGGTCAGCCCGGACCCATTACCCGATTACTCAGCTGTACGGAAGAGGAGAAGAAGAGTTATAGAGGAATGGACTTGGCAACCACCCTTGAGGTTCCCTCGATGAGCAGACACCCCAAAACTGGTGACTGGTAAGCTTACAGCATTAAGCTTGTGCATGCATGTGTGCATTTTTTTTTTTTTTAAATTTATGGGGTGGCTCATTTGAAACTCCAATTTCTGCATTCTAACTGCTTAGTTGAGCTTTAGACTCAAATGGAATTTTGGTTTCATGTTGACAAGGTTAATGGATATGTGTCTTTGATACAATTATAAATCATGTTGCTGATTCTTCTCGTTTTGCTTCTTACTGTTGATGGGTTTCATTAGTGAGATTGTCATTGGTGAAAATTACTATCGATTGTTCTGTGAGGTATTTGCCTTGAGAAATATGGATTGGGGGCATTTCAAAATTGTAATGATGATTCAAATAAAACGGGTATTTTTTGATTATTTAGAAATTTTGTTTTGGTTTGTTGCAGGTATCCAGCAATTAATAAGCCGGCTGGAATAGTCCACTGGCTTAAGCAAAGCAAAGATGCGGAGAATGTCGACTGGGTAGTAATTCTTGACGCCGACATGATAATTCGAGGTCCAATTATTCCATGGGAGCTTGGAGCAGAGAAAGGCAGGCCTGTTGCTGCATATTACGGGTAACTCTTGTCTAATGTTATTTTTTTCACATGTATTTGTCCATGTAAATAATGAATTTTGTATTCTTTCCTGGGGTTGCAAAGTCATAGACCAGGCATATATCGGTTCATCTTTTTGGTCAATTTCTTTATTTTGCATGATCAATCTTTCTCTTGCTCATTCAAAGATAGATTTCGATGACTGTATAGCTGAATCAATAGTTTGTTGCTTATCATTTAGGCATCCTGTTACTTGTCAAATGCAAATACACAAATTTGTTTCCAGATCGGAAGAGCACACGTCTAACCGCATCTCTGGCTTAGCTTTTGTCGTACTCCTGTCATTCAAAACCAGAATGATGCTAAATTTCTCTGTATCCCATTCAAACCATGATTTTTAGTACGTGTAGTAATGGATGCAGCTAGTGATAACTGATAAGCAGGCAGCTTACAGGAGTACCTTCTTCCTGGCAATAGTTTCACTGACTCATCCAAAATAAGTGTCATAATTTTTTTCCCTAGAGTGGAAGTAACTGCTTGCTTTGTTGGATGGTTCAAGCTTTCTTAAGGATGACACTGTATTATTGGGCTTAATTTCTGGATTTGATAACCCAAGGGCTTCATGTCTTGGTACTTGGTAGTATGTCA
This sequence comes from Nyctanthes arbor-tristis, assembly GCA_963692815.1. Taxonomy (NCBI): domain Eukaryota; kingdom Viridiplantae; phylum Streptophyta; class Magnoliopsida; order Lamiales; family Oleaceae; genus Nyctanthes; species Nyctanthes arbor-tristis. The sequence continues at coordinate 22,167 of CAVNYN010269056.1, forward strand.
TAGAATATTGTTTTTTCTTGGGGCCAGCAATTTTTTTGCTAAGATCAGATCTTACTTAAATATCCTTATAAGTGAATTTGCTGAGAGTTTTTACACGTGCAGTTACCTAATGTACAGCTTTTACAGCATTATTCCGGATTTATGTAGCTGACTTTATAATCAGTTACTGTTGAAACTTTTTAACATTTTCTAACGTTGTCTGAGAGTGCATCAAGGTTTGATCTTATTCTTCAAGGAGCAGGCTGAGTTGCCGAACATGCTTTGCTAAGTTTAAATACAAGTTTATTGCGAGTTAAATTTTGTTTATAAGCATGTTTGGATGAGTTAGTTTTTCTCTCGAAATTTAAGTACAAAAAGTTACTCTCACCTCTTATCTTAGTTTCAAAATAAGAAACTTTTTCGCAATCTTGATTGATGAAATAGGCTCTTGAATAAACCTTACAAGTAAGCTTTTTGAGCATAGTCAATCATGTTACTAGTCATTCTGTTTGCTTTCTTATTTTCATTTCATTTGCTTTCATGTATCTATATTTTTCAGCCGTCAAAGAGTCTATACATGGATTACCTGTCTGTTATTTTACATTTTGAAGGCTAACTTGAAATTTGACATTTCCTGTAAATGTGAAACCTTGAGATAGTTCCTTTGCCTTGCCTTCACCATAAGATGGTCACTCTTTTCTGTACTGATTGTGCTGTTTTGTAATCAGTATTTGCATTCACAATCTAATTGCTGTTAATTGATCAATGTTCTCTAGACAACTTTTCTGTCTCTTCGAGGAAATAGGAGTGTGATTAGATAATTAAAAGACTTACACAGACCATTGAAGTTACTCTATCCTGAATGGTATAAAGATGAAAATCTTTGTAATATTGCGAACTATTCATGATTGAGATTTGTGTGGCATCAGAGAAATACCTTCTTGACTACTCTTCTTATATATTTTAACAAAATGGACTATTCTTCACCAGATACTTGGTTGGATGCGATGATGTTCTTGCTAAGTTGCACACGAAGCACCCTGAACTCTGTGACAAGGTCGGTGGGCTTTTAGCCATGCATATAGATGATCTTCGAGCTTTGGCACCTAAGTGGCTCTCAAAAACGGAAGAGGTGCGAGACGATAAGGCTCACTGGGCAACCAATTACACTGGTGATATATATGGGACAGGGTGGATTAGCGAAATGTATGGATATTCATTTGGTGCAGCAGAGGTAACTTGTTTCATTCAGTATATGTTGTTTTATGCTTTTCATCCTTCCAGGTGCTACCTAGTAGACGCACATTTTTCGGGGAAATCGCGATGCAGGTTCCCCACATATTGATCAAGTCATAAGCTATTTCCTAATGTATGAAAGAAGCAAATATGGTCCTCAACTTTTCACTGCAATTGCACGACCAAGGACTGGAACAGTCCACAATCTCCATACAATCTCGTTTATGCTCTTATGGAGATTGTGGACTATCTGTTGTTGAAGGCTGATATTATGATCAAGTTGCTAATCAAGCAATAGTTTGGGGACCACTGATGCAATTTTCACGCCGCAACACCACCCCCCAAAAAAACCACCACCTCCCTTTTTCTTTTCTTTTTCTTTTTTTTTTTCTTTATCCTGTACGCAGACTTAATTTGTTGTTTTTCCCTTTTTTTCTTTATCCTGTACGTAGACTTATTTGAGATTCCTTACCTCTTGTTGCTCTGTCAGGTCAGACTTCACCACAAAATAAATGATAACTTGATGATTTACCCTGGATATATTCCAAGGGACGGAATTGAGCCCATTCTTATGCACTATGGTTTGCCTTTTAAAGTTGGAAATTGGTCCTTCAGTAAATTAGAACACCATGAAGACAATATTGTGTACGACTGCGGCCAGCTCTTTCCTGAACCTCCTTATCCTAGACAGGTAAAGGATAATATACTTGCTGAAATGGATGATTTGGCTATAATATCTTGAGCCAGCTTATCTAGAAGTTTGAGTTGTGAAAGAAAAGGGACACAGTTATTTACTTAGAGCATTTGTTGAGCTTTCTCTCATGTTCACGGATTCCTTTTGTCATAAATTGTCTGTCACAGCTTTTACCTACTTAGCAATCACATTAAATCACGTTATCTAAAACCAAAAGCTTAAGGGTCCATTTGCAACAGTTATAATTGCATTATAGTTGGACTTTTTTTTTTTTGGGAACGTGGTATCATTTTACAGAGCCTAAACCGTTGGAGAGGAGACTATTTATTTAAGTGAGGTCTTCAACACATCTTTTGCTCATTCTGTTATCATTTCTTACTCGGGTTAAACTGCTGAAAAGACTGTTTGGAGCATTAATGCCCCCTAGCTTATGATAAAATTCAGCAATTTTCTGAAAATCATTATAGTTGGAAGAGAAATATAAAATGCTTAAAGGAATATGAGCATGTCAATGCATTCAAGTTTCTGACTTTCTGTTTAGTTGTGGCACTTCTCATGTCAAATAAAAAGATATGCATTCCACCTATGAGTTGCCATATGATGCTTCCTAGTGATATTCTACAGATAGTATATACTTGTGTTCACCAGTAAACTAGTCACTGATTGTCGATATGATCACTTCTAAAGGTCATTTTCTAACCAACTGTAAACTATAAGAAACTTATCAAACTGCACAGTTGAATGTGATTCTAAAGCTTGACACTGACCATGCATTTGAATATTTTGCATAATGAAATTTTAATAGTATATATATTGTTTACTACTGGGTGCAGGTAAAAGAGATGGAAACTGATCGAAACAAGAGGAGGGCACTGTTTCTAAATCTAGAATGTATCAATACCCTGAATGAAGGCCTTCTGTTGCAACATGCAGCGTACGGGTGTCCCAAGCCAAAGTGGTCAAAGTACTTGAGTTTTCTAAAGAGTAAAACATTTGCTGAACTAACTCGTCCAAAATCAGTGACTCCCAAAAGTCTTCAAATGATGGAGGTTGAGCGTAAGCAAATACAAGAACAAGTTGACAAGCCTGGAAAGCCATATCCAAAAATCCATACCATTTTCTCAACAGAATGCTCACCTTACTTTGATTGGCAGACAGTGGGGCTTGTCCATAGTTTTCACCTCAGTGGTCAGCCTGGAAACATCACAAGGCTCCTCAGTTGTGCAGAAGAAGACTTGAAGCAATATAAAGGCCATGATCTGGTGCCCACCCATTATGTTCCATCCATGAGTCGGCATCCATTAACTGGTGACTGGTAAAGTTTTTTTTTTTTGCTGTTGCTGAAATCCTTTAATCTTGTCATGTTTTGGTAGCACTGATATACACATTCAAAAGGAGGTCGCATAATTATTTTGCTGACTCCTGGTTTAGTTTGCCCACTCGGACCTGGAAAAGGTGTTTTGGGGTTTTTTGTTGTTGGGGGGGGGGGGAGTAGGGGTCTCAAGAAATGATTTGGGGACATAAATTATTCTCTCACATCTCATAATTTGCAGTGTCATCATGACTAATTTTAGCAGATTGACCTCCTCCAAAAGCATCTTGCCTCCTTTAGTCAGCATCGTGAAACCGTCCATGTATATCCTCATCTATGCACTCGTATGAGTCAAAAAGAACTTGAAAATAGTCAGTCATTAGCTATGGAAACAGAAGCTGAGAGTAAGCAACCAATTTCTGATTTTTTTTTTTTAAGGACATTTTCTGAAATTTCGGACAAGATATAATTGGTTGTGGTGGTATTATGGCGATGTATATTGAGAGGACGAGGATAGTTGTTTCCTCGAGAAGATATTCAGGAATTAGGTTCGAAGCTGGAAGTGGCCAAAGTTCAATAGCAGGTTTGGTAACATTGATAGAAACAGTAATAAATACTTAAATAGTGTCATTAGAAGATTTACTAAATATGATGATTTTGAAGTGAAATTTGAACCATATGATGATAACTCTGCGCTCCTAATAAGTGACACGTGTGACTAGTATGATAATACCTATGAAGGAAAATTGGTCCATTTTCTGAAACCTTCATGGTTTATTTATCTTTCATAACTTGTTAGTAGGCAGTGATTTTGTTTTAAAATTAAAAAAAAAAAAAATCATTATGCAGACAAGATTCTCAAAAATTGCTTCTATTATCCATTTATTTTGAGGGTGAAAATTGAATTCTGCTATCTTTGTAGAAACTGATGAATACCAGAGATAGTAGTTACTATAAAGAACATAGCCAGTAATAATACCTGCACTTTTGTTCATGACATTCAGGTACCCAGCAATTAATAAGCCAGCTGCAGTTCTTCACTGGCTCAATCATGCAAAAATAGATGCAGAGTTTATAGTAATTCTGGACGCTGACATGATAATGAGAAGACCAATTACACCATGGGAGTTCAATGCTGCCCGTGGCAGACCTGTTTCCACTCCATATGGGTAAGAAAAAGGGATTTTGAGCATAAAAATAAGTTCATTTTTAAATAACTAACTAACATTTAAAGTCAGTCAAATTTTTTAATGGTGAATATTGGAAATGTGCAAGTTATTATACAGTGAGGTAAAGTTTACTTCCAAAATGATCAACCCCCCTTTTTTCCATGTTTAAAAAACTTTGGAGAAAGACAGAAGTTATCTTAGCATGCTTTTATGGTTTCTTTCATTTATGTGTACGAGTATCTAACAAAGAATTAGCAGTAACACATCTTCCATTTACAATTTTTTTAGAAAACAGAATCAATATATATGTTTTAATCCCTCAATGTGCTATCTATGTACTGCAGCTACTTGATTGGCTGCGACAACGAGCTTGCAAGGATCCACACTCGTCATCCGGATGCTTGTGATAAAGTCGGAGGTGTGATCATAATGCACATAGACGACCTCAAGAGATTTGCGTTGCTATGGTTGCATAAAACCGAGGAGGTCCGAGCTGACACAGCTCATTGGTCGAGAAACATAACCGGGGATATTTATGAAGCTGGATGGATCAGCGAGTTGTATGGTTACTCGTTTGGTGCAGCAGAGGTATTTCAACCATTTAACTTACTGAAAGCGTTAATCATTTCTATCTAGTAAATTTGAAAAATAGCCAAGGGGTCTTTAGATTAATAATATTTCCAACATGTTTATACGTGCATCCTTATTCAACAGTGCAGCATGTTTAACCACAAAATTCATGCCACTTTGTTTTATATTTTCCATGCAGCTGAATTTGCGGCATATTATAAGCAATGAAATTTTGATATATCCTGGATATGTTCCCGTGCCTGGTGTAAAGTATAAAGTATTCCATTATGGCTTGGAATTTAGCGTTGGAAACTGGAGCTTTGATAAAGCTAACTGGAGGAATGTTGATTTGGTCAATAAATGCTGGGCTAAGTTTCCGTACCCTCCTGATCCCTATACCCTTGATCGAACTGATGAGGATGCATTACAACGTGATTTGCTCAGCATAGAATGTGGAAATGCGTTGAATGAAGCTTTGCACCTACATCATGAGAAAAGGAGATGCACAGATCCCGCTTCCATCTCGTCTCCAATTCGAAAAAGTCCTGGTTGCTCTTCCGATCTCCTCCAAATCAAGAAACAGTCAGTGGAATTACAACTTCCAGGAAATTTGGAAACATTGAGGAAATTAGTACCTTAAGGCGCAGTCCCAGTCTCAAGAATGAATCTCAAGAATCATCTCCTCCAGCAATGACAAATGAAACATTCACTTCCATGAGATTATGGATCATTGGCCTTTGGGCATTTTCCATCGTTGTATTTGTCACTGTAATGTCGGTGATGCTTTCCCATCGCAAGGGGCAGAAGAAAAGAGGTAAAAGTTATAAGACCAAGAGACGAGCCTCCCACTCTGGGTTCTGGGATATGAATGGAAATGATAGGCATCTCCGAAGTTCTGAAATACATAAAGAATTTTCACCTGGAATTCTGAGGCTGATAGATACATAAATTGCCCATTAGACTGAAAAACATTGTATCAAGGGAGTCAGTATAGCAGAGTCAACCCAAAGTGGGTCGAGATTCTATCTCAGTTTTCACAAGGAGTGTGATGAGATTTTTGCTTTCGTTTGGTTCTCGAATGCTGAACAGTTTCTTGAAGGAGCACATTTTGGATCGTAGTTTGGAATCCAAGTGAACACTGAGCTATTGGAGTTGAATTTTCCCGCTAATCAACAGTTAGTTTTGTCTGTGTATAATCTTAAGGTGAGGTGATGTTGATTTTGAGGTTTTAGCAATACGGTGTACTGACAACAGGATTTGATTATTTTCGTGATACAGATTACGAACTAATAAAGCACTCGCGAAATTATTTGCTGCATTTTACCAGTACTCAGTCTGTTACTCATAGTACTTCAAGTACAGTATCTTTTTTATAGACATACAAGAGATACATTTGATTATGGAACATCTGCATGTTGTTATATTTCCATCTTCACAATGCTTATCAACCAGAGTTAGTCTTACAGAAGAAATCTCTCTGGCAAAAAAAGAAAACAATGTAACTATAGTTAATTTCACCATGGCACACGAAGTACATGGGAATTGAGTAGCTAAATTATACAAGTCATGCTACACTACCAAGTATAAAACCGACTCAGGTCCATTGCTTCAAGCCCTGGCATCTCGGCTCCAACGCTTCAAGATGTAACGACTAGGTACTACCTTTATGTTACAGTAATCAAGCACTTTCAGTGCATGGCTACACAGAATTCCAATGGATTGAAACTTCATACAACTGCAGGCAACAGAATCATTTCCTGAGCAATATATAACCGTATACTGACGAAGTTGGCCATATGTACTGACTTTATATTCAGACGAGGTTGCACCATCAACCCGTTGGTTGACAATGATATTCAGACAATTATCTTATTCATGCTGAAACAATTCAAAAATATTTGGTGTGTATACGTCCCTTGCCTGCTGCAGCATTATAATATCCCCAAGTACTCTTGGCATGTGTTGACCCATTTCATAATTTGCTTCTAATTCTCTGAAGCGCCAGTCATTCACCATCCTCCCAAAATGCTTGAAAAATTGAACAACATGTGATTCAAGCTTAAGGTACTTCTCCAAGCTGGCAGTGGAATCCTCATAAAGTCGACAAGTTTCTATGTCGGCAGAGAAGATATGCTTACCATATGGTAAAGCCCATTTCTCCCTCCCTTCAAATTTCTCATGCAGCCATTCATTTCCCCAAAGACCATATGCATCCAACATGATCTTCCAGGAATTAACAAAATCTTCCTCGTCCTGATTAAAAATACAACCACACAAGTCATTAGCAAAAGAATTTGACCTGAGAGTTACTTCCCTTAGATGCACAAGTGCACTCTGGTATTGATGCCATATGCAATAACGGTGGCTTGTGTCTGGATATTCGGCTATGACAGCTTCGGAAATAGCTGCTTCTTGATATGAGAGTATTGTCTTTGGCTTTTTACCTGACACCGCCTTAGTGAAAGTCCGAAACAGCCACTTAAAAGACTCAGAGGTGTCATCATAAAGAAATGCAGCCCCATAGACCAACATATGCTTATGATTATTCAGCCCCAGAAAAAGTGCCAAAGGCCGCCATTCTTTGTTAAGATAATACATTGTATCAAAACAAACCACGTCACCAAAATCAGCATAGTCCATCATCATCTTCTCATCAGCCCAGAAAAAGTTGGTCATTTGCTCCTCAGCATCAAGTTGTATGGCACAAAAGAAAGATGGATCTTTTAATTGCTTATTCTGAAAGTACTGATGAATACGTTGTGCTTCTTCGAGCACAATTCTTCTTGAACGTTTTGATGGAAGTCCAGCTTCATGATCTATGGGATCATAACTGAAAGCTCCCTGAGCTCCTTCACCTCTTAACAAATTGGTAACACCAAGTTTTTTGGGCTGCAAGTTAGAGCCCTCCAAAACACAGGATTCAACAGCTTGATTTGTAGCAAAACTTTTCTGCGACCGTAACATGCGAACTTTACATGAAGGTACTAGCTCGTGATTGTGATTTTCTTCAAATTGAGTGACACGATACTTTCCATCAGCTTGACGAGAAACAACCAATTGTGCCATGCAGCCAACTCTGGTTTCCTTTCGAGGACGCTTCACCTTCAAACCCCTTTTGTCTTTCTGCCGAAAACCTTCTCTAAAACAAGTATATCTCCTAGATGCCACAGCACCATCTACTTTGCTCCTGTTGACATAGTCCTTGCGAACGCTAAAACCTAGTCGTGCTGCATATGCATTGTAGAATTCATATGCATGGTCTTCAGAGTCAAACCCCATACCTAACTTTGGTACTCCATCTACCACGGAGTTACCACCAGCAGATCCTGACTCAATGGCTTCGACAAAAGATATTCTCTTCTGTGATGGTAATAGGTGAGCTGTGACTGATGTTGCAAACTCGTGATTGTGTTTTGTTTCAAAATGAATGACACGGTATTTTCCATTAGGCTGACGCGTAATGGTCATATGCGCCAGACATCCAGTTCTTGTATCCTTCCGGGCTTTATTTGCTTTTGCATCGCGCTTGGTAGATCCATAGCCTTGCCTGTAACAAGTATACCTTCTTGATACCACCAAACCCGTGATCTTACTTCTATTCACAAAATCCTTTCGAATGCTGAAACCTTCCATGAGAGCATATCTATTATAACACTTGTAGGCATGGTCTTCTGATTCAAATTCCACGCCAAGTTTTGGAACCAGATATTCTGGGGATTCATCTTTTGTACCCGAAACAGATCCCGATGTGGCTGTCGATGGACCCTCGGGAGTCTGAAAAGCATGCGTGTCATCAACATTGATTCTGAGCTGGTTAACAGAGCATATGCCAGGACTCCGATCTTCATTCCTGCCATCAGTATTGTTGTTTAATCCACTGTTTTCAACGGATGAACCGTTTTGGCTAGTAAACTCATCTCGTCACTACTATCAACTCCATTGTCTGATGAAGCATTCCGACAGCTATATGTATTTTCACTGTCTATGTCCATACCATCTCCATCAGCAGAGGTCGCTTCTTGACTCAAAGACATTTCTCCCCGGTCCACAGTCAAACCAACCTCACATGGAGAGGGAGATTTATGACCACCCCTTTTATGCTTTACATTGCTATCTACAACAATGCAACCACCGTCTGTCTCTCTAATGCCCTCTTCAGAAGGGTTCCTCGCTTTAGCTCCCTCATCAGTGTCCATGTAACTTCATCCCAAGAAAAAAAAGCTGGACAGGATTACAGATTAAATCATCAGAATGAATTATTCTTTTTCTGTATTTGTCGAAGCTTTTTTTACCCCAAGACCAATCCTTGTTGGTTTTCCCCAAGAACTAAAGAGACAGCATAAATTTTTTCCATTCACAATAAAAGAACAAGGCACAGAATGAAGCCAATATATTTGGCTTCTTAATTTACAAAATCAATGGATGTTATAAAGTTGGATTTCTAGCGACGATCCACCATGTTACTAATGTCGCCAATTAATGAACTAATTTATTCAGCCATCATTGGGAGTCAACAAAAAGTGTTATTAAAGTTCAATATATGTGTGTCTTCTTTGATGGGTAGAAGACAAGAGGGTAAATACACAAGTGATAAAGATGGTTTCTGGTGTACAAGAAAGGAATATGACTTTCCATTATCTGTTAAATCTGATAGCAGTGCCTGGAGGTACAATTTAACAATTTCAGCTGCATTGTTCACATCTTATGAAACTGCTAACCTTAATTGCTCGGTGAATGACCAAAAATTAGGGATTTAGCCCTGCCAGACAGGGGCTGAGCCACCTGGGGTCTAGTGAGGGCAGTTGCGTCCTGGGTTTAGCACACTCGACTTGTGGCAGGTTCTAGAGGCAAGGATAAAACCATAAAAAACCATCACAAAAGTTGGAGGGAGATGAAAGTCGAGATAATCCAGTTGCACAAGGAAAATTTCCTTAAAATAAGAAAAAGAAAAACAAGATATATCTCACCTTTACCTTGCAGAATTTACAAAACACAAGATAAAATCGGAGCCAAGAGTTGATGCTCACGTCTCCCTGATCCCCTATCTTTCACACTGCTAAACCCTAATTTTTTGCCCGGGCAGCATCAGGGAAGAAAATGTGTTCATCCCCGTGCTCCCCTTCCATTGCTTTCATTGAAATTTTCGCATAGTTCCATAAGCTTTAGATTCATTTGTATTTTCATCCCCAAACTTTTTTTTATCCTTTTTTTGCTACGATACATAGACAGAGATAGATTCCCCCCCCCCCCGCCGGGGGCAACCAAGAAAAAGAAAAAGAAAAAGAAAAAGAAAAAGAGAGATAGAGGAAAAAGATTAATTAATCATTAATTCAATTTATATATATTAAATCTATATACATATATATATATATTAAATATATATATATATTAAATTCAAAAAATCATCAGGCACATTTTATTGATTTTCCCATCTAAAACTCTATCTGACACTATTGTTTAAAAAATTATTATAAATAAATAAATATAATAATAGTGAAAGATTGAACTCATGGCCTATATCTTTATCTCATTTTTTGGTAATAATTTTCATATATATATATATATTACTATACTCGCGTGTTTTCACTTAAAAAATAGTATTATTAACCACATATAGTTGAATTGGCAACCGAGTTAGTGACGATCCACTAGTTGAACTAAAAACTCATAAGCTCAGTATAGTTTATCGGGTCAATAACCGAGTCAATATTGAAAAATATGGTTGGATTAATTTTTTCGCTAGTACGACTCTATTGCGTACAAAGAATTGCAATCAAAGATAATTTTCTAAATCAAAACTCGAGTAGTCCGGTTGTCACTTTTTATAAAAAAAATTTTTACAAATCTTATGGTAAAAGATTGAATTAATGACTTGCATGTCAAGAAGTAATTTTTAAACCATTGAGTCAACTCTCTTTTTTTTAACAATTTTTATTTATATATCATTATTCTTGTTTATTTTCACTCAAAAAACAAAATTATCATTAATCATATATATTTGAATTGATTACCGAGTTAGCAATGACTTCTCGGTTGAAAACTATCATTGAGTTCATGGTTACGCTACAACAAAAAAATCACGTACAAGGGATTACAATTAAAGATAATTCCTTAAATCAAACTTATTTGATTTGCTTCTTGAAATTAAAGATTATCCCCAAATACTAACCTCCAAAATTTTCAATAATTGAAAATGGGTTGTATCCTTGATTAAAAATGTTAATACAAATTATTGATAAAAAAAATGTTAATCAAACAATTCTACTGTTGAAAATATTGTTGTTAAAGATGTTTTTAAAGTTTGTATTAGTTGAAATAAGTCACATACTTTAATTCTCAAATGAAGTTGTTGATTTGAGGTATTATATACGTACATCATAATTTCATTCTTACTCTACAATTATTGTGCAATTTCGATTCCAATTTATTGGTAGTTTATTCTGTGCATTATACAAGTGTTAATAATGCAAATAGCTACTCTGATGACGTAGGTGTTCAAAAATCTAATTAAGAAGGTATTGATGTTAATATTCTAGACTTAGTGAAATTATATAATTTAAAAATATATTAAACTATGCAACTTAGATATTTATAATATTACTTTAAAAGTTTGTCAAAATATGATAATTTATGTAAAGTCGATAAAAAGTAACAATCGAATAAATAATAGTGAGTATTTTCTATAAGTTTCTCGAATATAAGTTAAAATTTTCTCTTTTTTTATATTTTGTGTTAAGTTTTGTGGGAGGGTATTTATAGTTTCATAATTGCAAATATTCATATATGTTTACTAAAATAGATGTAAGACTTATTGGTATTTTGCTACAATGTATATTTAAGACGACGCTCTTCCGATCTACTAGACTTTCGATTTATATAGCGTATGAGTTCAACTAAATATGATATTTCAATAGTTGGAGATTTTTATTTATTTATTTTTTTACATCAGTTATAATGAATTGAGTGATTTTTGCGGAAGTTATTGTGATATCGGGTGACTGCAACACAATTTTCTAAATAATTAATTGGTCTGCAACCAAAAAAAAAAAAAAGATTGATTGGTAGGAGAAAATAACATCATCCACGACCGTATGCTATGAACTATTTCCATTTTTTGTTATTTCAAAGAGTAAAAATGATAGTTTTTTTTTTTTAACGTGTCTTTTTATAACTCTTAATAATCATTATATTTTTATTACTGTGTTCTACTATTGATTTAAACCAATCAATATTTTGTTTATTTTACTATGGCTTCAAGGGATGTTTTATATATTTCTTTACTTTAGTATATAGATTGCCAAATATTATATGTACTATAATCTTTCAAATATGTGACATTTAACAATGTCTTAGATTTCAATTATCTAGCCGTAAATTATAAGACATAAACGCATTTCGTAATACCAGTTTGAAATTCAACTAATAATTTATTGATCTTGATATAGGTTACATAGAGTGAGGAGTCGAATTCTGTAATGGAGACCCATAATACTAGATTTCATTGAGCAACAAATTTTAATATCAATTTTCTTTGTTCAGTGCAAATGTTACCAATAAAATCTACATATAATTAAGAGAATGAAGTCTCAGTGCCCTTATTACCACATTTTTCCCGCTCAAATTTCGTGGTACAGTTTGCAGTAAATTGAACTTTTTTTTTAAAGATAAAGCTAAAATCTGAATATTCTCCATTCTTCTCTTTTTTTTTTCCAAAATTTGAATGCTATAATTGGGATCTAGATAAATTTATTCATAATCTATAATTTTGAATATCCCAGCTAATTGAGACATTCCTAATCTATCAATTTTGAAATCGTGATATTCTCCTTAACATTAAAACCCGTGAAAGATGGTGTTTCAAAACAACTTATATTCCTAACATTGTTATTGGGGAATATTTGAATGGTATAGTTGTGTTTTGCATAATAATTCCCATGATAATAATTTTAAAAATTGATTTTAAATTTTTTATATGACCCTCATTAAGTTTCTTCATTTTAATGATAAATATAATTTATTATTTCAATAAATTATACTTGGGTCTCGTAAGGGTGTAACAAAAACCTCTCGAAGGTTTTTAACAAATTTTAGAGAGGTCCTTGAACATCATCTTTTATCGAAATATTTTCAAAATTTATTAGGGTGCATATTAAACTGTAACGTAAATTTTGTATAGAAATTTGTTTTATTGGTTTTAAAATAGTAAAAATATATTTAAAAGACTAACCTCATTATAGTTATATTCTTTTTAAGGAGATTATATTTTGATTCGTCATTAAAAGTTTATATTCAATATCGAATTTCTTATTTATTTCAATTTTCTTATATTTATGTTCATTTGGTTTTCCTGTGCAACGCATGGGGAAAAGACCAGTATCTTTTAATTACTTCTAATTGTATATGTAAAACACTTGTGTGCTCATTATGCAAATGAAGTCTCATTAATACAATCTAGAGTCTTAATTTTTTTGTTATATTAGCATATGCAATATAAGTTTCGGTACACGAGTTAACACATGTTCTTGAAAATACTTAAAATACAAAATAAAGAATTTTTTACATATTGTTAGACAACATAGAATGCAGATAACTACACACAGGTCGTGTATTTAAGTTTCGTTGTGACATCAACCTAATAAAGACAATTATGCTACATTGTATATATGAAATTACTTTAGAACTCTTGCATGGGTAGAAATCTAGTGTAACTGTTGAATAATACATACATATCAATCTTACTTGGTGTTATGATGATTTGATATTAAATGAGAAGAGAAATTAAATCAAATGTATATATTAACATGAGAATCACTTTATTAGTCCTATCATTTAACGTCAGGTTACTAAAAATTGATCTCCAATTAAAAAAAATATATTACTCTACCTAAAAAATCCATGAGAATCCATATATATTCTCCAGAAATACACTAAAGTTGTATCATAATATTCTTACTAGACCTTCTATTCCTTTTATTCGCTCTTCCGATCTCGCATAATATTTGTGTGTCCATGGCTAGACATTACACCACCTGTGATAGCAAATGAGAGTCGTTGAGGCGGCTTTCAAACAATCCTTATAACGTTAAGTTTGAATTTTTGAGATGGTTTGTAACAACTTCAGAAATTTGTAATAAACATTATAAATGACTGTTAATCATGTCTAAATTGTTACAAACTACTTTTGATTGGGTTCCACTCTTTGGTTCGGAAAAAAAAGGAAAAAATAGCATGTTTTCAAACCAAGGCTCTGTCCAATTAAATTCCGTAGCGTCAACCTATTCCATGGCCTCAAAACTTGTGACTTGTGAGTTTGTGGTATCGTGCTATTGATGACAATTACCGTAATGGGCTTTTTAACGGGGGACAAAAGCACAAATCATATCATCGTTCCCACAATTCCGATTGCCATTTCGCTCTACTGTCTCCCCGACGCCACCTCGCCACGAATTACACCCCCCATCAGTGAAAATGACATCCACGGTGGTGAGAAAGGCCTTAAAAACTGTACATCCCACAGTACTCCGAGTCCTAAACTCCCGAATCCTCCACCTCAGCAGCGTCGCCACCGCCGGGCAACCGGAACCTGACAATAACCCGTCTTCATCCTTCACCTTTTCCTCTAACGAAACTGCGCCCGCCTCAGCGTACAATGAAGATGACAAGATATATATCAAAAGCTCCAAAAAGACGGAATCATCTGTTACGATGCCGATGTCATTCATGACTGGGTCAATCATCGGCACTAGATTCTATAAGAAGGTGACTACTAGAGAGGCCGTGGATGGGAATGGATGGAATGTTATGTTGGATTATAGAACCTTAAAAACCCCTTCGAAGAAACCACTCAAGTGCCCAACTTTAGGTCTCGCCACAGCCATTGCTGCTGAATGGGAATTCCAGGTGCCTTCGTATTTCTTTCTCATCCCTATCTTTATCCTTGGGTTACCGTATACTCGGAAAACATTAAGATGTTAGAAAGAAAGCACATTTATCCATTTAAAGCTTGCTGCAGAACTTTGTTATGCGTGTGCGTCAGTGTGTGTGTAACTGTGTATGGATGGTGTTCTGTTTGCAGCAACCTAAACTCTATTTCTGTATTTCTTTGTTGATTGTGGTGGTTTCCTGAATTTTGGAGTAATTGGGTTGTAAAAATGACTTTATTCTTCATTAAACAGAGTAATACATTTAGTACACTTCACATCTTCGGATTTGTCAGAAGTGACTCCAACTCTATCTAAGTACCAAATGATGTCAACCCAAAGAACTATTTTATCAGTCTAAATCTGGGGGTGTCGTTTCTTGGATACCGCTCAATTACCTTACCTTACAGTGTGTGTATTTTGTTGGGGGTGGGGTGGGGTGGGGCTGAATTTCTGCATCATAATACTGGTAAAACAAAACCATCAACCACTGTAGGGTAAACTAGTGGTAACACCAGTGCGATGCACGGGAAGCAACGCCCATCTAAATCACAATAATTGAACAAAAAGTCACTAATGAAAGAAAATAAACGAAATTAACAAAAGAAAGAACACAGTGTTTACTTTATGTTGTTACAAATTCTGGAAAACTTCTTTGTACACTACATTCATTATTGAATTTCTTAGTTTTCCCTCCTTGTCACAAATCAATATCTTCAATCGCTAACAATTGATCATCCTTGACATTACAACATAAAGTTGTCCATGAGTAAACTTTGGTCTTTTAAAAAGAAGTCCCATGTGAGAGAGCTATTTTCATTGGCTTTTATTGATGGCCATGGGATAGGACACCATTAGTGGAAATTGTCTTCTCTAAAATTTAACTGGTATTCTGCAATCCGAAGGAGTCAATAACATCCTTGAAATGTAAACCCTGCCCCATGCATTGCTTCCAGGTAAAATTTGACCTTGCATAGGTTAAAAGAAACCATGTAAAATTCGAAGAAGTGAATAAGCATAGTTTAAAAACTCTACCAATAATGTAATGTTCTTCAACTGAAAATATATGCTAAAAAAAAATATTAGAAGACATGTAGAGTTTTTGAAAGAGAAAATTTTGTAGTTTAAAAAATATTAGAAACATGCAAAATTTATAAAAAAGAGTATATTTTGTTTAAAGAACTAAGAAACATTAAAAACCAAATAGGATGTTCAATCGTTGTTCTATTTTTTCGTTACCAAAAAAATGTATACTGGTTATCATTGTCTTGTTCTATATTTTTATGCTTTAGTAGAGTTAATAATATTAAAATTTGTTAGTGCATGAAGTCTAAGAAAAAGTAAAAATCCAATTTCTGCCTCCTGGGCAACCATGCCCTGTGAAATTATCACTCATTCCTTCTTTAGTTTATTTCCACATATATCCAGAATTTATTATTTAAAAAAAAAAAAGGAAAAAACAAGAAAGAAAAAGAGGGTAAAAACAAAAAGCAGCCCCTCTAGAATGTAAAAATGAAACATGCACTTTCACAAATCCACCTCTCTGATATGTGAACAACAACTCCTTTCAACCATATACCTCTCATTTTTCTTTCATTTTTTTTTTTTTTTGGTGGGAACCAATTGAGCTACACATTTGAATTCCCTAATGAGATGAAGAATATGCTAGATCATTAAGTTACATCATTCTACCATGAAAATAGGCAATTTCCTAGAGCTACAATTTGGTGTCATCAACCGTAACTACAGCATAAATGTTAACAGAGAAAAAAAAGCCCGCTTCTGACTCTAGAAATGCAAGCATGAAATGCAATCACCAGACCTTCACTATTGTTATTTCCACTTCATACCTTATTGACCTCTCCTTTGAGTTGAATTTGTTGCATGCCGCCATGGGGAGATCAGAACCTTTTTCACATATGTACTTTTCTTGAATGCTAGCTCCTCTTTGCTGCAAATTGTCGGGATGTACATAAAGTGCTGCCTTTCAGTAAGCTTTCTTCACAGCAAGGGGTTGTAATGATCTCTGTTAGAGAAATTGGTTGCCAACCATTATCTGGCCCAATGATATATTGTACGCAAGTTCCTCTCCTTTCCAGTTGCCCATCTCTTGATGTCAGCATCAAGAGATTCTGCTAACCTATTTCTCTCAGCCTGCTCTTTCTGAGCAAGAAGATCACGCATATTCTTCTCTGCAAGTGCTTTTGCCGCTCGTTCCATTATCCTCTGATGCCTCTCTAGTCTTGCTTTACGTCTTTGGGCTGACTCGTTATTATTTCCATCAAATCGCTCCAGGTCTGAGGAAGAATAGCTGTGTTTCAATCGCTTCAGGTCCGCTTGTTCAACAGTATACTATAATGGGTTAGCTTGTAGAAAAAATTAATTGAAACTTGTGTTATACCCATAGTTGTACAAACAAAATCTATTTAAAAAAACATGTTTTTCTTTGAGAAGAACAATTTATGGATTTTGCAGAGAACATTAAAGTAGACTGGAGAGAGCTCAGATGGGAGATCGTTCATATTGAAATAGAAGTCGTTTTAAAGGTGCTTTGCAGAGAGGGGAGTGAGTAATGGGTGGGATGAGAGTTTGAGAATTGGATTGCCATTCTTGGAGAGTTGGAGGGACAGTGATATAAATCTGTGAAAGAGAAAAGTAAAGGGAGAGAGGGGAAACCTTCTTGAGAAATGAACAATTATCTACTTAATATTGCATACCGGAAAAGGGTCTTGAGAAATGAACAATATATTGACTTCCCAATGCATATATCACATACAAGAAAGGACCCCGAAAAAGGGGGGAAAAGGGGAAAAAAAGAAAGAAAAGGAATAGCTGCTGAGTTTAGGCGGGAAAAATGAAGTGGGGGCCTGTTCCAGAGCTGCTTTAGTATATATTATAGAATAGATTATAGATTTTAGATATCATAGATGGTAATTGATGCTAATAATTTTTTGGTTTACATTGTTTCATAGATTTGTAAAGTTTTTTTGCGTCATATGTGCAGTGTTTATGGAAATTAATTGCAGGGATTTATCAAGTGATAACAAACGACTGGCATTTTCCTTTTCTTCTTCTTTTTTTTTTTAATTTTGCGGAAAACTGATTAGATGTTATTTCTCTGTGGTTCCTGTAAATTTTATCAGTTCTGTTCGCCATTTGCTATGTATTTTATTGTCTTTTATGGCTTTGAAATAGTAAATTGGACTTAGAAGTTTGAGTGGACCGCATTATGAAGTTTTTGTGATTATAGCAAACAGATGGAATCAGACCCTTTACAATGCCTCTGATGAAACTTACGTGCACTGCTTTGGAAAGAGTGCCACTCACTCGGCCAAGAATTATTGAACATTTGATGAAAAAGTTCCAAGATCTGGTATTCTGCCGTGCTCCAGGAGACAATGATCTAACAAGAAATGTTCTTGGTACGCAATTTTTACCTTTTTCTAGTAAAACAACTTAAGTTGGTAAAAGTTTTGCAATCTGTTGCATTTCTGAAAATTGGTAATTTGCACAAGTATATAAACTGGAAGCCGACAGCTAACAATTGGTTTGTCTATAGTTAACTTGGCATCAAGAGCAAGAGGTTTTGATGATGTAATTTCTGTTCATGAACTGAGAATTTGATGAATGTAACTTTTCTCGTGCCCAGTGTGGCTAGTTCTTATGATTGTTCCATCCAGGCTCGTGGCACAACCAGTAAAATGCAGTTATGCAAGTAATGGAAATAATTTTTTTTCTTTTTTCCTTTTTTAATCATGAAGTGATGAGTGAACTTTTAGAACTAATCTCTTGCCCAACTAGAAGCTTAGATCACAATTTATATATGGCATGATTGCTACAGCCAAGGACCTCGTTTAATTAATGAACACGTGTCTTAAAAGAGCTATCCACGGTCAGATTGTTATCTATGTGTCTCCTTATGGAAGTATCTAAAGGGTCAAGCCTAAACTGACAGCTAATGAACTCAGCCAAATTTTACAGGAGATGAAAACTGACCACTGAATGATACTACACGACGCTCTTCCGATCTAAATTGAAATTTTGTGCATGTGAACTGTATGTATTTATCCTCCTCCTATTTCAAGATTTTTATATAGTTTCCTTAATTTTTTACTTTATCTATTTGCCATACTTTGCAGAACGCCAAGTAGAGAAGCTTGATCCTTTACT
The DNA here is from genome assembly GCA_963692815.1 of Nyctanthes arbor-tristis. Taxonomy (NCBI): domain Eukaryota; kingdom Viridiplantae; phylum Streptophyta; class Magnoliopsida; order Lamiales; family Oleaceae; genus Nyctanthes; species Nyctanthes arbor-tristis. The sequence continues at coordinate 41,217 of CAVNYN010269056.1, forward strand.
TAATTGGGTAGAATCCGAATTTGGTTATATGCCTATTGTATATACCAGTTTTTTTGGTGGCAAACAGGAGGAAGCTCTAGTTCATGTGATTGAGAACCTTCTTAAAAAGACAGATGACTGTGAGTTGGCCGCAATTGATGCTATCGCTGCTGCTGCACAATCTTTAGTTATTGCACTTGGAATGTTTCGTGGTCGATTGGACATTGAGCAGGCCATTGAGTTAATCAGGCTGGAGGAAGATTTACAGGTTCTTGCCTGTTCCATACCCACTCTTGCTGAAAATATAAAACATAAAGCAGGAGATAAGATTTTCTTCTTCTTGCTGTTGTTCTTTTTTTTTTTTTTGAATTTCTGTTGTTAGAATCTCAACCCACTCCTCCAATTCTGACTCCCTTGCAGGTCGACAGATGGGGTTTGGTTGAAGGTGGCCACGACGTTGATATTGCTGATCTTAGAGTGCAAATCTCCGCTGCCACTGCATTTCTTGGACTCTCAAGGAAGCATTAGTTTCTACAATTTTTTTTTCCCTTTTTGTTGGACTCTTGATTAGTTATAAGCTGAGAATAAGCCTTCATAATTTGATTTAAGGTATGCTTCCTGTTCGTTAATATCCCCCAATGTAGGTTTCAAAACACTGTAACAGTTTATTCACAAATGATACTATGGAGGAAGAACTTAAAAGAATTCCATCTCTCATACAAAGTATTTCAAACACTGAATTACATTTTTTTATGGTGATCCTTAGAATAAAAACAATAAAAGTAAGATTTGCGTGGGTCTCTATATCTAGGTTTTCTTACACCTTCAAGGGAAAAACTTAGAAAAGTCATGTCTACAGCAATACAATTCTGGCTAGTTTTAAGAATGTGTTTCCCATGATTGCTTTCTTCTTGAGCTGCATATCTAGTTTCTTCATCGGCAGGTTACCCTGTATACACAGTGATTTCATGTGTGCAAATTTCATTGGTAGGATAGACTATACAAGTCCTATGAAATACGTGGATAGAAAGTGTGTAAAGAAATTAGAAATGACATGTACGAATTCACGAATCAAGGGCCTTCTTTGCAGCACTGGACACAGACTGGTGGCTGTTTTCTTATGTCACAGTAACAGCAAGCTATATCAGTCATTGTTGCCACCTATGTTTAAACGCAAACTTTATCAGTGCATGTTACATACAAAGATTTCAAGAAAATAAACCGACTGGAAGTTGAAAAGGGAAGGCATGGAGCACTGTAACCTGTGATGGTGACATATTGAGCTGGTTCTAGTGTTTGGGTATTTATCAGTAATGGCAGACGTGTGCTGGCTTCAACACCATTTGCCGTGAGCTGAATAAAAACAGTAAGCATCAAAAAGCACAGCGTCGATTTCATTGTCACAGTTGCAAAAGAGAAGCTTCGAGCTTGAATTGATCTGTGTAAGTGTTTGAACGTTCAATTAGCTTCAAGACGGTGGAGATTTCTCGTGTTCACTCTTATATTGGATTTTACAAGATTTTAGATGAATTTAAGCAACCTCTATCAACGTGACCAAAAAACTATGACTAATTTTTGTTAGTTATATGCACCCATTACAATCAATGGGGTCATCCGGAAACTGTGTAAAACATAAGAATTGGTGGATTCCAAATGCATTTGCAATTAGAGAATACTTAATAAAGGTGTCATACCCACCAGATGATCAGAGATGACTATGCAAGCTAGAGAATATTTACAATGAATTACACCAAGAGAAGCACTTCACTAGTTTGTGTAGTCTTTATGAATATTGCAAGTTATACAAGGCAGTTCCCTATTCGACGTCAACTATGTTGAAGTGAAAATGAGATCTCATGGCGGGAGATCGAGACTACATGTTTAACATAAACAGATGAGAGAGATAGCGCAAATTACATTACAAGTGCAGTACATGTACATTATTTCCAATTCAACACCCGCGCTTCAACATAAACGATGGACATCATTTTCAATTTTTTTTTTCTTTTTTTTTAAAGGGGCATACATGACATTAAGAAAGGTAATACCCACCTTGTAACTATGACAAAATGAGCCAAAAAAAAAAAAAAAAAAACTTTGTTGCGGATGTCAATACCATCTGCGGATGTCAATATCATCAGCCAAACAGCAGGAAAGAAAATACAAAACGATGGACATCATATTTTTTTGAGGAGCTCAAGGAGTAGTCATCTCCAATTTCTTGATGTTCTGGATTTTCTGGCCGGGATTGAGTCCCTTTGGACAAGCTTTAGCACAGTTCAGAATGGTGTGGCAGCGATATAGCTTGAACTCATCGTTTATTGCTTCAAGGCGCTCCTGTGTATATTCATCACGACTGTCCATTATCCATCTGATTTAGAGACCACCAAAGGAAGAAAGGGTTAGTAGGCAAATGTTTGATGCATTATGCTATCTTATCTTTGAGATATCAGATATCAAACAATGATAATAACTGAGGTTCAGTTGAGTTCTGTATATACAAACTCTTTGAGTGTGATAACAACAACAATGACACGGCTTATAGATTTCTAATCTCGCTACAATAAAATGAATGGTTAGCAACAACAAGGCACACAGGCAGAAAGCTAACCCACAATTTTTTGAGGCTTTATCGTTGTTCGCAGAAACATAGCAGATTCAAGGAAAAATATTGAAAATGTCCCAGTTTAAACTCATTCTAACTCGCAGATCTTCTTTCATTCCTTGTCATGAACCTGACCAATAATTCATACTGCATTTTTTATACCAGTAATTTACCCCTCTTTCGAGCCAACCATTAAATGTTTTGTATATCTAATACAGATAGTACATAGAAACTGCAACTTGTTCTAAATTCTAATATAAGAAGACTCAGCAAAACTCCTTACCATAACTTATAACTGAAAAATTTTTTTCTACTTCCCTGAAGTGCCGACGTGGAGTGTATCCAAGCACCCACATGGGACCATCCCAGAAGTGCCATAAAACTATTGAACATATTGAATTGAATAGAGAGACAATACAACTAAAGCGTTTCAAGAAAACCTTGCATCTTGCAAATCTTCAAACCAAAAATCT
>CAVNYN010269058.1:0-96451 GCA_963692815.1 Nyctanthes arbor-tristis
TTGCTAGCATGAGAACTTGCATGTTAAATGCATGAGAACGTGCATCCTGAATGTACGACATGATCTGAGAACTGAGATTTTATCCACTTGAGAACTTAATTGCATGTTTATATGTGATGTTGCTGTCTAAGTTGACTTTTATATGCGCTGAACCTACTGAGTATTTCTATGAAATACTCACCCTTTCATAATTTGATAATTTTCAGATCCTGGAGCCGGAGGCGCGTATGATGGTGGATTTTGATTAATGACTAGACCTTTATTAATTTCAGAAATCTTTAAGATTTTATTATCAAGACTTTATTTCATCTGTTTCGGGAAATGTTTTTATTATAAGTAATAGTTTTTAGCTATTTATTGAAATAAGAATTTCCGCATTTTACCGTTGGTTTAAGCAGTCATATTATTTGAAAAGTTGTTTTTAAAGGTTTTAACTAACGTTCTGGGTATCCAGAGCTCGGGGCGTTACACTTGGCCTTGACGCTTTTCCGCGTCTCACGGTTTCTACAAGGAATAAGTCCAATAGCTGCGACTCAAGTTGCCCCAAAATGTGTATATATTGTCGCAAATGTTTGATAGCAGCGAAAAAGTCGCCCGCACATGTTGCGGCTAAAAACTCGTGGGTGTAGATCCACCGCGGTGACACATGTCGATGCAATTTAGGAGCCTCACAATAGAGGCGACGCAGTTGCAGTTGTATGGTCGATGGGAACTTCATCTTGTATGCTCAATTACAACAACGTATGTTGCGGCTGATATGGTCACTAGCCGCAACTTTTATGATCAATGGATTCTTCGCGCCGTATCCTCCATAGCAGCAAGAAACGCTGTGGCTATACCTCCAAAAAAAAAAAGGGCGACTTAGTCGTCGGTACTGGTACAATCTAGAGCAACAACATACATGTTGAGGATACAAGCACACTTAAAAATGACAGCGACAATGTCATCAATAAAAGTCATTGTTTAGGAAAAAACAAATGGTTATATTTTGGTTGCGATTATTTTAGCGTTAGAAAAATGAATTGAATGAATATAACAGAGCAAAATAAAAATAAAAATTCAATGTAAAACAATAATAAATTTTGATTACACTTATATTAAAAGCAATGTAATAACATAATAATATTTGCAGAACCTGAAGAATAAATAAAGAGGCTAGATAAAACGACAAAGTTGATTGCCTTAAACAACTAAACTAATATCCAAACTTTTTAGTAATCAAGTAAATGAATTATAAAATAAAATACCAAGCCTAAATATCACTTAATTCCTCCTCTCCCCCACTTTCACCCGGCTGACCTGATCTTAAACTATCACCAAACAAATTTGACCTTGACCTTTCCCTAGGCAGACCCGATCTCACTCCTCCTCCACTTATGCTCAGTCTTGATCCCTCACTGGGAAAATTCCTTCTTGCTGGTTCGCATTGCGGTAGCTCTGGAATCCGGGTAATGCGCCCTTGAAGATGAGTAGTAAGTTGTGTAAGAAATTCTCTCATGTGCTGCATTTGAGACCGAGTGTCGTTCAACTCCATCATTGTGTTAGCCAGTTCTTCCTCAATCTCAGCCAATTTCTCTGTGGCGACATCATAAACTGGTAGGGGACATGGTGTTGAACTATATGTTCCCTTCGCAATGCGTCCAACCCCAGGCATGTTTCCTCGTCGTACACCTAACATCTCTTTTGCAACAAGACGCCCATCCACTGCATTGCTATTATCACCAGCTGCCTGTGTTTGGGTCTCCTTCACCGCAAGCATCTGAAGCTGAAATTAGAGAAAAGGAAAATGTTGAGAAATTTACAAATAATATAGACTGCCAAATTTATAGGTTACATCAAAATCCAAAGCTAACAAAAGGAGAGAACACTTCATAGAATATATAACAAGTGAAAGTCCATTTGATTCAAACATGAATAATGTGTTGAATCATTTAAGCAGTGAAATCATCTCTCAAAGTTCATGAAGTGATATTTTTTCCCCATTAAGGAAATCAACCATTGCAAGAACATAATCAAATTTATATCATCACACAGAGATCTATTCCAATATTCATAGCATAAGAACCAAACCCCAAATACGTATAATATGAGATATCAATTTTTACTCACACAATTCTCTTCTGCCTGCTAGTTCACCCACTCGCCTGATGCTTTTGTATGGTTTTTGCGTAGTGTTTCTATGATGCTGGGCCATTCCCCCTGTCTCAGGGTTCCTCTGAAATAATTTTATTGCTTTTAGCCGAATATACGAGGCAAATTTTGAAACCCGAAATGGAAAAGCAAATTTAAACACGTACCCGAGCATATCTTTGAGTAACATAGCTCTTTGAGCCTTGTAGACTTGGGTATTTCATTTTACTACACTTGACTTTGTTTACCGCAGAGCACTCCTAAAAAACACATGACAATCGTAGAGAGTAATGATTAAATTTAAAAAAATTAAGAAAATTGAAATATTAAATTAAGAAGCACAAATACCTTATATTTTTTATCATCAAATAGTTCTTTGCACTTCTGCCAAATAGAGGCTATGATTCTTGCCCTTCTTCTAGTAGTGTCGATGGATAGCAACCTTGTAATCACGGTACAAACTTTTTGTCCCGACTAATCCAAATATTGACGACACCAACTCATGCCAACCGACCCCACCACCTCTGGCCACCAGCCACCAGACTGCCACCGCCCACTTGGAGCCCCTCAACCAGCAAACCTAACCCCCAACCGCCGGCCAAGATGTGGCTGGAAACAGCCTAATTCGGCTTCCAACCCGCAAACCCGCCACGGCCTCCAACCTTGATGTTCCTCTTTCGGCGGTTTCTTTCCAATCTCCAACCACCTACACGGTCGCCCTGACCCCCTCTATCACTCCAACAAGCCAATCGCTCATGGGTATTGACGGATTACCTATAATTTCACAAAATTTCTTTAGGGCTCATAATTCATCCAAATCTGCGTTTTCTTCATCCGGGCATGAATTAGCTCAATTGAACGTTGCTATACCTTCTCCTCATGGTAGAGAACAAAGCCCAATAGAAGCCCCTCATCAATTTGCAGTGAAATAAACATATCGGAACTCGGGAATTCAAGCAACTTTGGCCAATCAAAACTCCACTTTTCAGGCAAAATCTTTGGTCGATGCAGAAGGAATGATTGCTCACCATGGCTAGATGGGTCGATTGGTGGTGGTCCGCGACCGTAACTCGACGGCGCGCCCCATGCACGACCTTAGGGAGTTTTTCGGTAGTTCCTGCAGTTTCTCATGCTCCTCCATATCCCCAGGAGTCCCAGCAGGGTATTCCAACTGGTTGTACATATGCTTCAGCCATTGCGAACTGGCTAGTTTTGTCTACCGTTGAGCGGGCTAAGAAGAAGTCTTTTGACTCATTGTTTACGGCTTTTTCACCATCTACTATTGCATCAGCAGAACTTCGCATGCATCGCAGAGAGACTACTATTACCATCTTGCCTGAGGAAGAGTCTGTACTGGCTGCTCTGTTCAAATACACTTTAGTAAGTTTCGTCAAAGAAAACCTACTATGGCTGCTGTTAGATCTGTTTTTGATCAATTTGGTTTTGTTGTGTTGATACTATGGGTCTAATTAATCATAAGCATATTTTGATTCACCTTGTGCATGAAGTGAATTGTACACGTTTATTTTCTCACCTCCGTTGGTTTATTGCTGCTGGTTGTGAGATAAATGTGTTGAAATGGACGGCGGATTTTCATCCTGAGAAGGAAACTCCTATTGTTCCTGTCTAGATTTTCTTCCCTTTAATGCCTGTGCATTTACGTGCTAAAGATGTTTTGTATTCTTTAGCAGGAGTTGTTGGCCAGCCTTTGCAAATTGATGAGGCCACCTCTGATTTGTTGAGGCCTAGTGAGACTAGGGTATGTGTTGAGGTACATATAAAGCATAAGCTCCCTGATAGGATTTGGGTTGATAGAGGGCCCAATCATAGTTTTTGGCAGGGGATTTTGTATGAGAAGCTACCAGTGTTTTGTTCTGTCTGCAGACGTATAGGTTATTCGATTGGTCAGTGTAAGGCTGGGGCTCCTCCTCCCCCACTACAACCCCTTCATCTGGTGGTCCTCCATAATCTGGACCCACTAGTTCTGCTCCTGTGATTAGTTCTGTGAAGGCCCCACCTGCAGTGCCACCCTGTTCTCAGTCGAAGAAGGAGAAGGGTGTTTTGAGCGAGCAGTCTCGTCAGTGGGTTCCTATTCCTGGTTCTACTTCCAGGGCTCAATTTCATACTGAGCCAGTGATTGCTCCTATAGGCTCCTTACCTCCTAGTATTGCTGTGACTCCATCTGTCTCAGTACAGGTCTCCTCAGCTATCTCCACTTTAGTGACTATACCTATTTCAGTGGTTTCGTTAGTTATTCAGACTCCGCCTACTGTGCTTCTCAGCCTAATACAGTTATGATCATTTCTTTTACTGGGACCCAAGTATGTGATACTGCTATTACTGCTTCCCCTTCCTTGTGTGATTCTGGTTTGAGGGTATCTCTAGCTTTGTCCCGTGATTATTATTTTGTGGAAGGGATGGTGGCGTCTGCCACTACATCTGAGTTAGATGTTCCGTTGAGTGATATTGGTGGCTTTGATATGTCAGCTGATCATGTGATTTCTGTTGAGAGTCATAGTTAGGATTTTGGTCATTTTAGTGCTGATGGTCCTGAGTTGCAGTCTCTTTTATCTACTTTGCAGCATGAACTCTCTCCTATTCTTGCCTCCCTCCTCTTGGCTCACTGCATATCTGCCAAGAGAACACAAAGGCTGCAGTTACTTCTGTTGATAGCAAAGAGTTGCCTATCCCACATCAGCCAGTTCGCCGTGGGTCTGAGGGTGATTTGCCCAGTCTAGAGCATAGTCAGATGCAATTTGAGCCTGTTGTTTCGAGAAATAAGAAGAAGCAGTCGAAGCCCAAAGTTTAAGTGACATCTACTCATATGACACTTTGGCCCAAGTCAGCGATTTCCACACCTCATTTTTCCTGTTAAGTACAATGATATGGAATGTTAGGGGTATTCATAGTATAGTTACTTGGAGGCGTTTGAAAAAACTCCTCCAGATGCACGGTGTATGTTTTCTGATTGTGATTGAGCCTATGATTTTGCATCATGGTTTTGCATTTATTCGTCGATTCTTTGCTTTTGATCGGTGGGTTCAGTATCAGACGGATAGGATTTGGTGTTTTTGGAAAGAGGAGATTGTTGTTGATTGTATGGTTGATCATCCCCAATTTCTTCACGTTAAAGTTCAGGATCCTAGATTAGCCAAGACTTTTTATCTCACACCTATGTATGCTTTATGTGATTATATTGAGAGGCGGGTTTTGTGGGATGCTTCACATGCTATTTCTATTTCTATGGATGGTCTTTGACTTGTAGAGGGAGACTTTAATGTTATTGTTCATGAAGGTGAGCAGATAGGATTCAGCACGAAGGACAGAGGTATGTCTAATTTCTGTGATATGATGTTAGAATGCGGTTTGTCTGATGCTGGCTTTATTGGTGAGCCATTTACTTGGTCAAATAATAGGGTGTCGACTAATTGCGTGTGTAAGCATTTGGATAGGGTATTGTTCAATCCAGATGCTGCATCTTTCTTTTCTCAGTTTACTATTAGACACTTGAATAAACATTGTTCTGATCACGCTCCTTTGCTTATTCAGTGGTTATTGGCTAGTCAGTCTGGGCCCCAGCCTTTTAGATTTTTGAATGTTTGAACTAGGCATCATGATTTTCAGTCATTTGTCTCTCAAAAGTGGTCATTACCCACCTATCTTGCAGGTATGGTTGTTTTGTGGGAGAAGTTTGTTAGACTGAAGTAGGGGCTGGGCTGGGCTGGGCTGGGCTGGTGGAATAGGCATGTGTTTGGTGATATTTTTCAAAGGGTCAGAGAGACGAAGTTGTTAGCTGATCAGGCTGAGAGGGTTTTTTACTCTGACCCCACACAGTTCCACCGTGAGCAGTTGCACATTGTTCAGGCAGACCTAAACTGCACTTTGGCTATTGAGGAGGACTTCTGAAGACAGAAATCTGGTGCTAGGTGGTTAGGTGAGGGTGACCATAATATCAGATAATGCCACTCTATGGTTCAGGGGCGGCATATTAGATCTGGTATTTATTACATTAGAGATCTGGATGATTCTATTTTGTCTGATCAGTCAGACATTCTAAGTTCTGCTGTTGATTTTTTTCAGGCTCTGTTGACTTCTCCTGGTGTGCTGATGCAAAAGCTTCAACCTGATATTATCCCTTCTTTAGTTATTGTGGAGGATAGAACTGTATTCTTGCTCTTGATGAGGTCAGAAAAGCTGTTTTTTGTATTGAACTGTATTCAGGCTATTGTTGATTTATTTGATGGGGGACACCTCCCTAGGGGTTTTGCGGCTACTTCCATTGTTCTTCTTTCCAAGAGGAAGGGATCATGTAGTTGGCCTGAGTTCAGACCTATCAGTTTGTGTACTGTGTTCAACAAGATTATTACAAAGTTGTTGAACATGAGACTTAGTGTGCTCTCCCACATATCATTTCTCCACAGCAGAGTAGTTTTATCCAAGGATGCCTTACTGGGGATAACGTGCTCTTGGACCAAGAAATGGTCCATGTGCTTGATATGGGGGCTAGGGGTGGCAACGTTATTCTCAAGTTAGATGTGGCTAAGGCCTATGATAGGATGGATTGGGGGTTCTTGATCTCAGCTATGTAGCATTTTGGTTTTGATTGGATTTGTGTTGACAAGATCAGGCGGTGTATTTCTGAGTACAGATTCTCTGTTTTGGTCAACGGTCAGTTGGCTGGCTTTTTCCCATCCTCAAGGGGGCTTCGTCAAAGTGATCCAATCTCTCCTGCCTTATTTGTTATTGCTGCTGATTATTTTTCACGCCTGCTAAATTATCAGTTTCAGCAGCACAGTATTATGCAGTTTGCCTTCGCTGATGATATTATTATATTCGCCAATGGCTAGAAGAGGAGTGCTAAACATCTTATGGGGTGTAGTAAGTACTACAGGGGTGTCTCTAGCCAGTTGCTGAATAGGGGCAAGAGTGCATTGATTCTACTGAGGCGGGCATCTCCAGCACAGATTCACCGGCTTGAGCAGTGGACTGGGTTTCAGCATAGTTCACTTCCTATCACATACCTTGGCATCCCCTTATATAAAGGCACCAAACGGATCTTCTTAATTGACGACTTGATACAGAAGGTCTGTAGTACGATTTTTGGATGGGCGAGCAGACTATTATTTCCAGATGCCAAGATTACTCTCTTGCGTTTTGTTCTATATTCTATGCCACTTCACCTATTTCAGATTCTACAGCTTCCTAAGGCTGTGTTGAAGCAGTTGGAGAGTTTCTTTACTAAATTTTTGTCGAGCTTACAAGAGCAGAGCCACCGTATGCATTGGAAACATAGGAAGGGAGATTGGGCTTTAGGAGGTTACATGATATTGTTGATGCTTTCTCCTTAAAGCTCTGGTGGAGGTTTCGGTCCCAGGATTCTCCTTGGGCTCATTTTTTACTGAGCAAATATTGTAGGGAACATTACCCTTCATAGATTCAGCCGTCTTATTTAGCCTCTTGTGATTAGAGTAGACTTCTAGCTGCAAGTTCTTAGGTTGAGCCTTAGATTTTTTGGCAGCTTTGCAGGGGTCAGATTTTTTTGGCATGACTGCTGGATAGAGGATACTTCACTTGCACAGCAGTTGCCCTCTTGTACTCATTCTACAGCCAGAGTTTGTGAGTTTTTTGATAATTTTGGTTGGGATTTGGGCAAACTCATGGAGGAAGTGCCGCTACATATGGCATTACGTACTGTTGGGGTGCCATTAGATATTATGAGCTTGGATCAGATACTGTTGCGGCCCACTCCTGATGGTAGCTTTGGTGCTAGGACCACTTGGGGACTGGTTAGTCAGCCTTGTAATAGACCGTCTGTATATGGTGACTGTTCTTGTGACAATGTCTTTCTTCTGCTGGTGACTTTGGAAGGGTCTAATTCCAGTAGATTATGTGATTAGGCAGCGGATTCAAGTTGTCAATGTTGCTTTGAGGAGGAGACACTGGAGCATGTTTTCATTGGCAGCCAATGGTTGATAGAGTATGGCAGCATTTCTCCTCTATCTTCCAGCTTTCTCGTCATGTGTCTGACGGTATTCAGCATCATTTTCAAAGATGGCGGTTTTCTAGATGAGCAGTCAGACGGGGGCACATTCGCATCATTATGTCGCTTTTTGTGTTCTGGTTCTTGTGGAGGGCGCGAAATGATGCGAAATACAGAGGCATAGCTATTGATGCTAGGGGGATTATCTGACGTGTGCATTAGGCTATATTTTTTCTTTACATTGGCAGAGCACTTCACTTCACATATTGGAAAGGGGATACTAATCTGGTCTCCAGGTTTGGCATTTCTATTTCCTCTCCCCCTCTTCCCCCTCCTGTTTTGGCTTTTTCGCAGAGGCCATCTGTAGGATCTTACAAGGTGAACATAGATAGGTGTGTTGTTGATGGGAGAGCTAGTGGAGGTGGTATTATCAGGGACTTTAGGGGGCATTGTGTTCGTGCCTTTTCTGCTGATTACAGGGATTGTATAATTTTGGAGGCTGAGCTTCGAGCTATCCTCGATGGTGTATTACTAGCCAGGTCGCTTGGCATGATCAAATTTATGGCTGGTGGCTGATTCTGTAGTCGCTATCCATTGCATTCTTCATGGTGACGGTCCTTGGAATCTTCAAATCATTAATCGGCGCATTCAGCAGCAGTTGCACTTGGACAGGGATAGACTCTCGCACATTTTCCTTGAGGGCAATCAGGTTGCTGATGCTCTTGCTTCTTACGGCTAGACCAAATAGGGTTACACAGAGTATGAGGTTCATGATCTGCCCTCAATGGCCTGTGGACTTCTACAGATGGACCGTCATGGTTTTCCCTCGTTTAGGGCATATAGTTTAGCTTAATTCTTTATTTTTTGAGTCATGTGTACAATTACTCTAGCTATTATTTTTTTTCTTGCTCTTACTGATTCTCGTGTTAAGGAGGTAGTACCTCCTTATTTACTGCTTTCATTTATTATACATTCAATTGGAGGTTAGGTTTTATGTCCCCCTCTTGGGTTGTACAATTTATTGAATTATTAATAAAAATGGTAGGGGATTGCAAACCCCCATTGGCTAGGTAAAGCGGATGCCTAAAAATGATGTTGCAACCTAGTTGGTACTTTGATTTAAAAAGAAAAAAAACCTTGTAATCACGGTATCGATTTGCCACCATTCGGTTGAGACCACGATGAACCAACTTATATTCATGATCCGAACGATTGCCTCGGAGATCAAAATACTCTTGCACACATGTTGTAACCAATAAGCAGTACATATTAATCACAATATGATTGTCATTGGATAAGATTAAATTTCACTTACTTCAACGATCTTGAATAGACGAGTTTTCATGTCTTTAGGAACGCTTGCCCATCTGAATACAACATTGTTACTACCCGAATCACGTGTGTCTATGCATTATCCCACAATTGCTTCAATTCATCCCCTAGTGGATGCAAAAATATATCCATATCCTTTCCTGGTGACTGGGGACGAGGGATGAGAAGAGTTAGCATAAAGTACTTTGGTTTCATGCAGAGCCAAGGTGGTAGGTTATAAGTTGCGAGTACAACTGGCCACATACTGTAAGACTGGCTCATATTTGCAAATGGATTAAAACCATCAATAGCTAAGCCCAATCAAACATTTCGAACTTCATGAGCAAATATTGGGTGATTTTTATTGAAGTCCTACCAAGCCTTTCCATCTACAGGATGCTACATCACATCATTATCCTTTGATCGGCCAGTACTATGCCACCTCATGAGTTGTGTTGTATGCTTTGTGGAAAATAATCGTTGAAGTCTTGGAGTTAAAGGGAAATAATGCAATACCTTGTGGGCACATTTTTCTTAGAAATTGTCCCTGCTATATGCAGCCAACGACTTTCTTTGAAAAGAGTGCATATTCCTTCAAAAAGGGTGCACAGTCGTTCTTACAAACATGAATAGATTCATATCCCCAACCCAATTTTTTCATCATCTTTTTAGCTTCGTAATGAGAGCCAGCAAGATTCATCTTTGGGAAAGCCAACTTCAACAACACATCAAAAGACTTATTTGTCCACTTGTTCATCACATTTGTATGCATCAATTTAACCAAAAAATTCAAGGATGAGAAAGATGAAACAGCGGGGTATAGTTCTGAATGCAAGGCCTCAAAAAAGTTGTCATATTGGTCATCTAATGCTACACTAGTAGAATCATCACCTATTATGTCATTCAAAACATCTGCCATTTCATTTCTAAAAGGTACCCTCTCATTCTTGGTATCATCGTTCTCATCCTCAATCACATTCTCTCCATGATAAATCCATCTATCATACAGCTCCCAAAACCCCCATCGATATATGTGATCCTCAATTGTATCTAGTGTTTGCTCATTGTTATTTAAACAATTATTACATGGACACAAAATCATCCCTCTATCATTTAAAAGTGGTCTGGCCATATTGAGAAATTCCTGTAAACCGTTCCAAAACTCATTAGACTTCGCTCGTTCTCTAATCTTGATCCTGTTCTTATCAATTGTCATCTCAAATATGCTATATATAGGAATAGAAAAAATAAGCCAATAAATTACAATTCTATTAACAAGAAAATTTTAATTCTTAACTCATCAAAAATAAAAGATCCGCAATAATAAATTGAAATCAATACTAATTATCAAGCTAACCAAGAAGTAGGACTATGATTTATGAATCAATCTTGAGACTATGATTTATGAATCAATCTTGAATTGGTGTGCATATATATATATATATATATATATATATATAACAATTCAATACTACAATCGAAAGCTTCCAATAACATGCATTAAATTGATTTATATGATGAATATATAGATGTGTAAATAATAAATAGGTAAGATATTGCTTACTGAGCACAACTGAAATGAAGTTTAAAGAGTTGGCAGCTAGAGCTAGCGATCTCAATTAGTATGCTTCGATCAGAAACAGGGGAAAAAGGGTTTGAAATAAAGAAAAAACACAAGTGGGCATACAAGTTGTCTTCCAGTCGGCGTTTGGGAGTTAGTTTGGCAGGTCGTGTGGTCAGGACGCTGGCGACCTCAAGATGTCAGACTTGATGGCCCTACAGTTGGTTCCTGGGTGCTAGGTCGTAAGGTCATCAGCTAGGGCGGACCCACTAGACCTACCATACAAAATGTTGACGTGTTGACCTGTTGACCACAAAATGCCCCCTCAAGGTTGGTGTTTCTAGCTCGTAGGACCAACGGCCTTAAAGGACCTTCCAACATCCTCCCCAGGGTTTTACCGCCTTCAGTTGAGATTTTCAAATTTTAAGCCCGACATCTTCTGCTTTGCCTTGCCACTTGATAGCTCTGCAATAGCTTGGCACATTCTGGGCATAGAAGGTGTCAATCATTTAATGATTAACGTCTCCTCATTTACCGAAACAGCTCATTTCTCTCCCTTTTCCCCTTGTTTAATTTCTCTCTCCTTACCCTTTTCTCCTTTTGCATACGTGTTCCTTTGTTTGGTATTACACTGCAGTTTTCGAAAAATCTTCCAAGAAATCTCAATTTCTTAGCTCTTTTAACTCGATCTTGGTGGTCTTTTAGAGCAGGTAAATAATTTTTCATTTTCTTATAGACCTCAATATTTAGTATTAGGGTTCTCGAGATTTGGTCAAGATTCTTGTGGATTTTCTGAAATCGTTGAATGGTTAGGGGTGTTTGTTGGAGATTTTGAGGTTGAGAAATGGAACAAAACGAGGGGTCTTAAGCTAGGAATATGGAGGCGAGTGGTGAGGCTATAAATATTCAATGGACAAGTGAAGATGAGAGGATGGTGTCCGAAGGAGAGAATGTGCAGTTTGAATAGAGAAATGAAAAAGAACTAGGAGGAGAAGAGATTACTGATAGTGACCTGGGAGAGTCAGGTACTGCTGGCTACTGTGCCTCTAGGGGAATAATGGTGGCCAAGGTTGGATGACCTTCTGCCGTGGTCGGTAGGATGGATGAGCCCTGGACCTGTAAACATTTTGCCTCTAGAATCAAAGAGGCTGGTCTCCACGCGATCAGATAAAAGTATCACGTGCTAGATCGGGAGGGTGGGTTGGGGGTGTTGGAGATTTTGAGGCTGAGAAATGGAACAAAATGAGGGGTCTTAAGCTAGGAATATGGAGGCGAGTGGTGAGGCTATAAATATTCAATAGACAAGTGAAGACGAGAGGATGGTGTCCGAAGGAGAGAATGTGCAGTTTGAATAGAGAAATGAAAAAGAACTAGGAGGAGAAGAGATTACTGATAGTGACCTGGGAGAGTCAGGTACTGCTGGCTGCTGTGCCTCTAGGGGAATAATGGTTGCCAAGGTTGGATGACCTTCTGCCGTGGTCGGGAGGATGGATGAGCCCTGGACCTGTAAACATTTTGCCTCTAGAATCAAAGAGGTTGATCTCCACGCGATCAGGTAAAAGTATCACGTGCTAGATCGGGAGGGTGGGCGGCCTCATTGCCCCCTAAGGGCCGCGTGGCTGCCAACACAAGAATACTGGAGTCAAGGTTCAGGATGCCTCTTCTGCAACCCGTAATTGATATACTTAGGTACTCCGAATGGATAGAGGATGATGATCGGAGTCCCGGCCTTATGGCAGGGCGACGAGTTCAGTTTTCCATCCCATGAGGACTTCAACTCCACTGAAGGTAAAGGCTAGTTTTATGTGATAGTTGTCTCCAAAGTTGGAGGTTAGAAGCTTTGGGGTAATCCGGTCAAGGGTGTCCCAGACTTGGTCTCTGGGTGGAAGGAGAGTTGGTTTTAGATTGGTAAAGAGTGGATGACCCCATGAGCTACTTGGAATGAGGACAACCAAATCCATACAACGTATAAAAAGCTGAGTATGTATCACCCACTTCATTTATTGAGTTGAGCTGTTGGGCCTAAAACTTATCTTTTTTTTTCTTGTGCTAAGAGGCGATCAAGGACAACTTCTATCGGTGACCTTTAGATCCCAGATTGATAAGATCGTGCTCATTAAGGAATACAATCATCAAATCAGCAACCTCACCGATGAGGAGTTCTTGATCAGGACAGGATTTTCTGGCCCTAGAAATGAGCAAATATCCAATGATCCTACAATTGTGAGTCTCTTAAACTGTGGCCTTATTCTTTTTTATTTAACTAGCATGTTCGCTCTTGGTATTTTTCTTCTTTTTCATGGAAAAAGTACCTTTTCAAAGGCCAGAAGAAAGCTCTGTGAGAGGCTAAAAAGAAAAGAATTAGGATAATAACGCAGATAGCGGAGGACCTTAGGAGGAAGGAAGAAAAGAGAAAACTAAAGGAGGAAAAGATGGCCAAAAAATGATCTACTTTTGCCTGCGCCCTAGTCCCCAAGTACATATGGCTTCTCCTAGTCTGGTGGTTATTGGGGAGGACCACCTAGTTTCGAAGAAAGGTCTTCTTGACCTGATAGAGAATGACTTGTTACTTGTCGAGGCCAACTGGAGAGGTCAAACGTGAAGAGACCCACATTCTTGTTGGGCTTTAACCTGGCTAAGAAGCCTACAGAAGGCGACCTAAAGAGCCTTCCCGCCAAGTTGGTCAATACGATGGGAAATACAACCAGGAGCTAGTCCAAGAAATGGAAGAGCTATGCCTCTTAATTCACTCTGAGCGAGCTCCTTCAGACGATCTCCATTCTCATAGACGCTCAGTGAGGCCTACACCCTAGATAGACTTCGTAAGATGATCAATGAGAATGGTAAGTTGAGCAACGAGTCCTACAAGGCACTGAAGGCAAAAGAGGACATTAATAGGGAGCTTCTGGTTTCTACGGTTGAGGCCGATCACCCAAGAGCAGAGTTGGAGACCATTCGCAAAAGGAACGAGGAGCTAGAGACCTCTCTAGCAATAGAAACGTCAAAACTAGAGTAGGCGGAGAAGGAGCTTGAACAAAAGAATCGTCTTGATGATCTCATCAGCTACTAGGAGGACAACCAAGTACAAGAGCTTTGACGAGTTCAAGTGCAGTACCGACGAGCTGTATTTAGTGACTGCGAGGGACATCATAGCTGAGGTGAAGATAAAACATGACTGCGGCTTAGAGAGCTCCAACAATGAAGAGGAAGAAGACGTCGAGAGCTAAATCTTTTTTGTATTTTTCCTCTTTTCATCTCTGTAATGTTTCCCTTATTATGAATGAAAAAATTTATTTCTTCAAATTATCAGCTCGTGACTCATTATTTTATTTTATTTGTTTAGTTTGTTTTCCAAGAAGGTTGCATAGTTCAAAGCTCGTTGATTGCATTTAACAATGACATTGTAAGCGTGTAAGAACCATTTCTAATTGAATAGTGGGCAAGCCAAAAAGTAATCATAGCTGTAGCGTTATTAAGAGTGAGGACACGAGTTTTAGCTCTTAGAAAAATAGCTTGTTTATAATAGTTTAAGTATAGTTTAATTGAGTGTTAGGTCACTAGCTAGGAGCTTGTTCCAACCGTGGTTGTGTGATACTTAGCCTGTAAGTTTAATCCGCAATAGATGGAGATATGGAAAGTAATACGTTATTACTTTAATCATTACAATTTTGAGTTCGTGCTACAAAGCAATGGGAGATCGAGCTCCTTTAGGCTCTTTTCTGGCATACCATATTTTGGAGGACCAGATACTTTGATACAAAATTCAAAAAATGCTTTCTTCATTGGTAATACTTCTTCAAATGCTCTATATTCCAAGGGTGCATGAGCACTGTCCATTCCATGTTCTCGAGCTCATAAGCCCCATTAGAACGAATTCTTCTAATCTGGTAAATTCCTTCCCATGAAGGTCCCAAGGTTCCTGAGGCTGCCTCTCTTGACGGGAGGAATACTTTTCAAAGGACGAGGTCACCTACTTCAAATTTGCATGTTCTGACCTTTGTGTTGTAAAACCTTGCACATTTTTATTTGTACATAGCATTTCTTATCTCAACCACTTCCTTGTTTTCAGCTAAAAGGTTGAGCTCATCATGCTTCATTTTGCTAAAATATAGGACTCTTGGAGTGGGAACTTCCAATTTTACCGGGATCATTTCTTCCGTTTGATAGGTCAGAGAAAATGGAGTCTCACCTATTACAGTCATACAAGTCATTGGTTATGGCCAGAGGATTGTAGGCAACTTCTCAGCCCAGCTGCCTTTTAGGGCTTCAATCATCTTTCTAGGGCTTGCTTGATCACTTTTTTGGTAGCTTCAACCTGTTCGTTTACTTGCGAATGATGGGGAATGGAGTAGAGGTTCTTTATTCCATTTTCTTCACAAAATATCCTGAACCTACAGTTTTGAAATTGTTTGCCATTATCTTTAAATATGGCGTAAAATATGAATATGATAGATTTCCATATGAAGCCTGTTGTTTTCTACTCTGTTTAGGTAGCTAGAGCTTCGACTTCTACCCATTTAGTGAAATGATCGACAGCCACAATAGCGAACTAAGTTCCTCCTTTCCCTTTTGGAAAGGGACCAATAAGGTCTACTCCTTACTTGGTGAATAGTCAAGGCTCTATTACCGAGGTTAGCTCCTCTTGCATGCTTCAAATGAGTGGAGTGAATCTTTGGCATTTTGTCACAAGCTCTAAGAAAGTCAATGGTATCTTTCTTGATTCATGGCCAAAAGTACTCTTATCTTAAAATTCTATGGGCGAGGGAATGTCCACCTGAGTGATTGCCACATACTCTGACGTGAACTTCTTCTAGCACAACTTGTGCTTCTATTAGGGACTGGTCTCTTCTTCAGTAGCTGGATGATAGGATCCATCCAGTTACTTGTCTAGTTAATCTACATAGCCACTGCCCCAGTCTTATTAATTGATAAGGTTGTGAGTTCTCCAATTAGAATGTTGGCAAGCTCGCCATCCTCTTTGCTTGTAGCAAGTTTGGCTGGTGCATCTGTATGGCTATTCTTGACTCTCAAGATTCGTATGATTTCATACCAGTCCAATCCTTTTAGCTTCTCTGTTAGTCTGTCGTGGTACTAGGAGAGCTTTTCATCCCTTCCTTCATACTGTCCACTCATTTGGTTTACCATGATCTGGGAGCCACTTTAGATAATCAGCCTTTTGATTCTCATGGATTTAGCCATGTTTGTTCCAGCTAAGAAAGCCTTATATTCCACTACGTTATTCGTTGTTGGCAACCCAAACCTTGCCGCCTGGTAGTGGTATTGGCCTGATGGGCTTACCAAGACTATTCCTGCTCTTGATACATGATCAGTGAATGATCCGTTAATGAACAGCTCCCACGGTGTAAACTCCTGGTCTTTATAATCTTGCCCAGACAGTGTAAGCTCTACTATGACATCAATGAGAGCCTGCCTTTTAATGGCTGTTCTTGGCTTGAATCACATGTCATACTAGATAAGTTCAATGGACCACTAGACCAATTGTCCTAATAGGTCAGGTTTTTGAAGTATCTATCTTAGCGATGCATTCATCATGACTTTGATGGCATTCTCAAGGAAATAAGGGCAGAGTTTCTTTGACGCGACCATCAAGGTGTAAGCTAGTTTCTCTAAAGGTGGATACTTAAGCTCCGCTCTGTGTAGGGTGTGGCTAATAGAGTAGAGTGGGACTTGAGCAGCTCCTTCTGATGTAACTAAAACTGCGCTGATAGATGAGTTGGAGACAGCCAAGTAGAAGGAGAGAGTTTCCTCCTGTCGGGGTTTTGACAATAGGGGAAAAGACAAGAGGAGCTTCTTCAACTCCTCAAATGCAATTTAGTAGTCCTTGGTCCACTCAAATTGTTGGATTTCTTAATGGTATTGAAGAAGTGTTTGCACTTGTCAGTTGACTGGGAAATGAAGCGATTTAGTGCGGCAATCCTCATTGTCAAGCATTAGAGCTCTTTCACCTACCGTAGAGGTTCCATATCGAAGATGTCTTTGATTTTTTTCTGGTTTTGACTCAATTCCTCACTGGTTAACCACGTACCCAAGAAACATTCTAGAACCTACACCAAAAGAGCATTTCTTGGGATTTAGTTTCATCTTATCTCTCTTGAGCACCTTAAACATCCTTTGAAGGTCTTTGATATACTGCCTAACGTGTAGGCTCTTGATGAGCATGTTCTGAACGTAGACCTCCATAGTTTTACCAACCTCATCTATAAACATGGCATTCGCAAGGTGTTGATAGGTAGCTCTAGCATTCTTTAGCCCAAACGAGATGTGCTCTTCATCATATGGGCACATGGGAATCTAATGGTATCCAAAATAAGCGTCCATGAAACTGAGGAGTTCATGGCCTACTGTTGCAACCACCATTTGATCAACCCTTGGCAAGGGAAAACTATCTTTTTGGTAGGCTTTATTCAAGTCTGTAAAATCGATGCATATTCACAAAGTCCCATTAATTGCATTTCTTAACGAGGACGGGGTTTGCTACTCACTGAGGGTATAGGGCTTCTCTAATAAATCAGTTCCCCAAGAACTTATCAACCTATTTGGCCAATGCCTTGTACTTTTCATTATTTAGAGGCTACATTTTCTACTTTACAGCTCTGGCACTGGGATCGATACTGAGTCAGTGGCAAGTGTGCTTGGGGTCAATTCCCTCTATGTCTTCATAGGCCCATGCAAAGATGTCTAGGTTATCCTTTAAAAATTGGATGAGCTGTGTCCTCATTGGCTCTTTTAAATCAACACCTACTTTTAGCTCTACTTCTGGCTTGGAACGTTCTAGCTTCATAACGTGGAGCTTGTCTTCGGGGCAAGTTTGTGCCCCTGCCTTTTGAGCCCTAGGGTTAAAGGTGTAGACCTTCAGGGAAGGTGACATTCCTACTGCGTAATCCAAGTTACATCCCTAAACTGCTTGTTGGTCGCTTCGTATGGTGGTTGTCCCGTGATCAGTTGGGGATTTTAGGACATAATGAAACACCGAGGTCACAGCTCTAAACTCGTAGAGGATAGGCCACCCTAAGGTGGCGTTATAGTTTGAGGGGGGCATCTAGGACCGTAAAGTTGGCCATGATCTTTTTCCTACATGGCTTATTTCCTAGCATGACTAGAAGCGTGATCTGTCCCTTAGGTTTAACAAAATCACCAGTGAAGCCTTGGAGCCTAGCATTGTATGGCCTCAAATTTTTTGGGTCGATATTCATCTATTTGAAAGTCTTCCAATAGATTATGTTCACAAGACTGCCATTATCAACCAAGGTCTTATGAATTTTAATTCCTGAGACTAACATAGTTATTGATAGGTGTTTATTTATGTTATTTAATCCCTCCATATTAGTAGTTTATTATGTGTTTTATTAGATTAGAATGATTAATTATGTTTGACTTATCTAATTGCTATAGGATAAAGGGAAAACTCAAAAAGAATAAATTTCAGGCGTGTTTTACAACCACTATGGAGCTTGGGGCCAAGAATTCGAAGAGCTAAACAGGAAGGGCCGAAAGGAAAGGAAAAGAAACTAAAAAAAGAATTAAATCTATGCGGCCGCACGGAATTAAATCTAAGAAGTAGAATTTAGGCAGAATGTGGTAGAAAGATGGTGCAGGCGCACCATCTCATACATGTGCCCGCATGGAAGTTCCAGTAGATTGGCAGCAACAGACATGCAGCCGCATGGTTGCACTGTACGGCCGCATGGCTCCTATACGCGCAGAAATCCTGATTTTTCATATTTTTCTAGTTTTTTTTAGAATTCTTTTTACAGTAAAACTTGTACATGACTTTTATCCGTTTCTTAGGGGTTTTTAGACCTTATAAAAAGGGGTCTAACCTAGCACAGTCAGATACACCCCATATACATTAAAGTAGTTAGTTTCTTGGAGATTTTACATGTAAGTTCCAAGTCAGTTTTTGAAGAAAAATCTTGGATTGAAGGATATTGGTGCAATACCCTTTTTCTCCGGCCTTATTCATCAAAATCCAGTGATGGATTCCCACTCTCTTATGCTTAATCTTATCAATTCTATGAGTAGCTAGTTCTTTTTATTGGGACGAACAATGTAGCCCAATTGTGGACCCTAGTTGCTTGTTTGTTGATTCAATGCTTAAAAGTTCGTTTCTAGTTAATTCGTTATCGTTGTATTGTATGGCTTTCACTTATTTGGCGCGCAAATTTGTGAATGTTTATTAGTTTGTGTTGAACTCGAGAGAGGAATACATGAATTAGATTAGGCGATAAAGAACATTAATTTAGACACGACAAAGAGATTTGCTTGTGGTTAGTTCGATCACGTAAATTGAACTTCAGGGATATTTGCATGAGTTTCTTATTATTAATGCATAACGCGCTCATTTGGGGGCCTAATTTAGTAGGATTAGCTAGCTTTGACAGGAGTACTTAATTAATTACGTTAGCTCGATCGTTAACTAAGATTGGTTTTTTCTGAATTAATGAATAGGTAGCTAGGGGAATCTATGGTGGTGAAGTCGTGAGTCCTAAGTTCACATCAATCTTGAAGAAAACTTTCATAAATTGTTTGCTTCTTTTTAGTTTGCTTAATTTTTATTCTTATTTATTTATTTACTTTTACAAAAAACTCAAAATTGCAATTGTTTCAGCTAGAGCGTGAATTGAGTATTCAGTACTTGAATTTTTCCACATGGGAACGATAACCCGGACTCATTGTCCACTTTATTACTTATTCGTCCTGTATACTTGTGGAATTTCGAATACATATTTTAACGAACAAGTTTTTGGCGCCATTGCGGGGCATTGAATTTAATATTGATTGTATTCAATTTTGCTTTAACTTGAAACTTGTATTTTTATCTTTGCATGCATAGGAGTGAAGTATAAGACTTACAACCATACAACTTGGAGATTGAAAGGACTTTCAAAGCTAGACACAGACAACAAAAGTTTGTGAGGAAGATGGCTGAAATAGTCGATAGTAATAATGATCCAGTTAACAATAATCCAGTTGGTAATAATTAAGCTGCTCAAGAACCTGCTGGGAACACTAGTAGACCATTGAGGGAGTACATTATGCACACTGTTGGAAATAACTTGACTTGTTTAGTTCTACCGGCTATAACTGCAGCAAATTATGAGATCAAGTCGTGGACTATCCAATTAGTCCAACAAGAGATATGAGGAATTAAATAGTCGTGCAATTCAATGGACTGCTAGAAAAGGATCCGAATGAACATATGAGGAAGTTTGAAGATATATGTGGGATGTTCAAAATGAATGGAGTACCAGTTGAGGCAATTAAAATGAAATTGGTCTCTTTCTCCTTGAGTGGTAACGCCAAAATTTGGTTTTACTCATTGCCAGCAAATTCTATCACTACCTAGATGAATCTGATACAGAAATTTATGGATAAATTCTTTCCACCGGTGGGGTATTGAAAATCAGAAGAGAGATCACTTCTTTCAGTTAGAATCAAGGAGAAAAAAATATTTGAGGTATGGGAAAGGTATAATGATATGTTGAGAAGATGCCCAAATCATGGAATCCCGAATTGGCTCATTGTGCAAACTTTCTACAATGGGTTGACTGACGAGACCAAAAGACATACAGATTCAGCAGCCGGGGGTTCACTCATAGATAAGATCTATGAAGAGGCAGCAAAAATTTTTGAAAAAATGGCAGCTAATAGCTACCAATGGTATTCAGATAGAACAATGTCTCAAGCTGGAGTTCATGAAATGGATGCACTAACAGCTCTGTCTGCACAACTTGCAGCTTTGACAAAAAAGGTGGACAACCTTGTAAAGCCATCAATTCATATGGTTCAATCTTTAGCCATTTGTGACATATGTTGTGCAAATCATGCTACTACTGTATGCCCAGTTGCCCTTGTGAACACATGTAAGGATGAACAAGCGATGTTTATTGGGAATAATCAGAGGCAACAAACAGGGCCTTATGCTCGGACTTATAACCCAGGATGGCATAATCACCCGAACTTTTCATGGAGAGAGAATCAATCAGTTGTGAGACCATCGGGTTTGAATCAGCTTCCGGAAAGGATGAGTTCATTGGAAGATATGTTCAGTAAGTATATGGAAGCAAATAATCAGTTCATGCAAAAGACTGGGCATACTCTTCAGAACCAAAACATAACCATAAAGAACTTGGAGACTCAAATGAGCCAAATGGCTTTGGCTATGGAAACTAGAGCACCAGGAACACTGCCTAGTAATACAGAAGTTAACCCAAGAGAGCAGTTGCATGCCATCACAACTAGAACTGGATTACAATTGCCAAAAAATCAGAGTGAAAAGCTAGTTGAGAAGGAAAAGTTGGTGCCAAAAGTTGTTGAGCAATTTGAACAAAAAAGGGGAGCAGTTGGAAAGGACAAGTTAGAGGGACATGAAAAAATAGAAAGACCACCTGTAAAAGCTCATGTGCCTCCAATTCCATATCTTTAAAGGCTAATGAAGCATAAGCTGGATAAATAGTACTCGAAATTTCTTGAAGTATTAAGCAGCTGCACATAAACATCCTATTTGCAGAAGCTCTAGCACAGATGCCTAAATACTTCAAGTTCATGAAAGAAATTCTTTCCAACAAGAAAAAGTTCGAAGATTTTGGGACTGTAGATTTGACAGAGAAGTGTAGTGCAATTTTGTAAAACAAATTGCCTCCAAAGTTAATAGATCCCAGGAGTTTCAAAATACCTTGCACTATTGGACAATTTAATTTTGATGTACTATGTGATTGGGTGCAAGTATTAATCTTATACCTTTATCTGTGTACAGGAAGCTAAATCTGGGGAAAGCAAACGCTACAAATATCTCTATACAGTTAGTAGATAGGTCCATTAAATATCCACATGATGTGGTTGAAGATGTGTTCATCAAAGTGGGCAAATTCATATTTCCAGTCGATTTTCTTATTCTAGACATCGAGAAGGACCAGAATTTGCCTTTGATATTAGGCCAACCATTCTTAGTAACTGGTCGAGCATTGATTGATGTTGAGAAAGGAGAGCTTATCTTGAGGGTTGAGGAAGAGCAGGACACTTTCAATGTGTTCTCACCCATTGAACAACCATCCAACCAGGAAGAGGTATATCGAATCGATCATATTACTGGTAAAGTGGATGCTAGAGAAAACCTGGAGGAAAATCTAAGTGTAGAAAGTCAAGCTAAAGGTAAAAAGAAGAAGAAGGTCCGGGTTTAGACGTGGAAAACTGTAACGCCCCAATTTCTTAAAAGTTTGGAACGCTACTAAAAGTCTCATTTTCATTTTTGAATTTAACGAGTAAATTTTTTTTTTAAATAGATAAGCTAATAAGGATAGAATATGTGCGGAAACATGATGATCATTTTAATTACATAATGCCTGAAATATATGTTTATAGTTGTTGACAAAAGAAATTATTTTACATATAATACTGATAAAGTATTTAGCAAAAAGGGCAATACATAATCATTTAATCAAAACATTTGATTCGCCTTGCTCGTCGCCTCGACCACAACCGGCCCCTTAACCTGGAAGGAGAGAAAGTTGGGGTGAGCATAATAATATTATACTCAGTGGGGCAAGTCAATTAATCCACGTCAAACCAAACATGTGATTATAATCATAAACTCTAATCTTTAAACTTCAAAATTTTCAAAGTTGTACTGTGGGCGATCCCAAGGGCCTACTTTTGACCCCAAACCAATTTGTGATCCCTGACCACATACTAGCGCTAGTAATCATAATTATACGGTGGGCTATCCCAAAGGCCTTCTTTTGACCCCGGACCAATTTGTGGTCCCTGGTAAATCTTTTCATGAATTCGAGTTACAACAATAATCTATATAAGGAAAAGACATGATCAATTAACCAAAATTGCACAAGGTAAACCCTATCTTAACTGTCTCGAAAAAGTTTGCTTGAAATGTTGCACGAGCTGTGATGCTACTAAATCTTGGGATTTAAAGCACCCTCGTCTAGCAAATGAGAGTTTAAAGTAAGATAGGATGTTTGAATTATCAATGAAAGGAGAATCTTAAATTTTAAGGACTTAATTGAATATTTATGGAAGTTATAGTGTTAAGATTTTTGGAGTCTTAAAATATTTAAAGGTTTAATTAATCACCAATGAGTGTTAAAGTTCAGAATTAATTTGATTGATTTAGGATTTAGGACTTTTATGAAGTAATGAAATTCTTTAGGGGTTAAATTGAATAATTATAATAGTTATAGGACTTCAATTTAATATGTTTGAATAGTTTAAGAGGTAATTTAAGGTAAATTAAAAGTTTATGGACTTATGTGATTAGAATTAAAAGTTTAGAGACCAATTATGCAATACCTGAAAGTTTAGGGGTTGAAATTAATTATTTAAAATATTTGGGGACCAACTTTGATTTAAATAATAACCTTAGGGTCAACTTAAACATCTTGAAAATTTTTTGGGGTCAAGAATTGAGTTGACCTTTAGTTTAGCACTAATTTACATGTTTTTAAAAGGTTCAGGGACCAAAACGCAAAATTTCATTGGACAAAAATTTAGATCTATTTTCTTAGAGTCATTAACTGATGGAAAAGAACAAAGAACAAACCTAGTGAAGGTTCGGTCTTTGGGATGGTTTTAGGGTCAAGAATCCAACAAAACTCCCACGATTCGAAGATAAAATATGTGGAATAGGTAGCGTTCAACGTGTTCTTTCAGTTTTTATAAGTATTAGAAGGTATGGTGGTGGTTTTTGGTGGAAGTACTCGGCGGTTTCGGCCATTTTCTGGCGAGGGTGGTGGTTTCCGACCAAACCATTTACATATTTGGGTTCCTCGTGGCGAGAGGAAGCCATAGACACTAATTTTGCTACGCTTGGTAAAGAAATGGAGATGGGCCAAATTTGAGTTCTTGGCTTGCTCAAGCACATTGCGTTTTTTCAGATTTTTTTTTTTGTAGTAGAGGAAAATGAAGAATGTGTGTTGCTTTTTGCTAGTATAAATTTCTAGTGCACTACTTGTTTGAATTTCTATAACAAAGTAGGATGAATATAGCAAGAGAGGAATTGTTTACCTTGTTCTTGTTGTGATTTTGTATTGCTTGATGTGTAGCTTGAAGTTCTATTGTTAGCCTTGAGTTTGATTGTTTGCAAAAATAAGAAAAATGAGTGTTAGTTGGTTTTTGAAGAGTAAGAAGAAGATGAAGAAGAGATGGTGTTCTGGGATAGAATGAGCTTAGGAGGTGTGAAAATGACTTTTTGGTGCTTTAAATAGAATTAGCTCAATTGGAAAAGATGGGACCAAAGTTTATGAATTTGAAAGTTTTTGGCTCGAATAGGGAATTATTAGAAGTTGATATCTTGCCATATATGTCGAATGTTCGGTTCTTGAAATTAATTCGTTAGTAATTATTTTGATATGTTTTGAATTATTTCAGTCGACTTAAGCTTTTGTTAAGTTACGTAGTTTCCGTTCCCATAATAAAATTTGATTAGGCTAGACGAGTATATGAAAGGTTTAAAAAGCTAAGAAAGCCATAGCGACACGAGTTAATGTAATAAAATTGAATTTTAATTTTCTTGG
Organism: Nyctanthes arbor-tristis; assembly: GCA_963692815.1. Classification (NCBI taxonomy): domain Eukaryota; kingdom Viridiplantae; phylum Streptophyta; class Magnoliopsida; order Lamiales; family Oleaceae; genus Nyctanthes; species Nyctanthes arbor-tristis. Next base: position 24,530 of record CAVNYN010269058.1, read on the forward strand.
TTGCTACAACCTTCCCCACTAAATTTAAATTCCGTCCTCGAAATTAAACTTACTTGATTAAAGAGGTCTAGATATCTATCCAATATATCTTTTTCCTTTTCCCTAGTAGCTTCTTCTTTTCCATGTATACTCCACTGGACTTTCACTAGAGGTATATCCTTGTTCCTCAAAAAGTGTACTTTCCTCTCAAATATGGCCACTGGAATTTCCTCACATGTCATATCCTTATTAACATCTAAGGATGAGTGACTCATCACATGACTCTTATCGTGAACATATTTCCTCAACATTGAGACATGAAACACATTATGCACGACTGAGAAGTCGGGTGGTAAGGCTAGCTTGTAAGTTATGTCACCAATCCTTTTAATTATCTCAAAAGGTCCAATATATCTCGGCCTGAGTTTCCCTTTCTTACCAAATTTGACCACACCCTTCATAGGAGCTACCTTTAGGAAAACTTTTTCGCCAGCATCAAACTGTAATTCCTTTCTTCTCTGATCAGCATATGATTTCTATCTGGTCTGAGCTTCTTTTATCCTTTGTTTAGTTTTCTCTGTATCTTTGACTGTTTCTTCAATCAACTCAGGACCTAAAACTCTCTTTTCACCAACTTCATCCCAATGCACTGGTGATCTATACTTTCTTCCATAAAGTGCTTCATAGGGTGCCATGCAAATAGTGGACTGATAACTGTTATTATATGTGAATTCGACTAGCAGTAGATGTTTCTCCCAATTATCCCCAAGATCTAACACACATGCCCTTAGCATATCCTCCAGTATCTGAATAGTCCATTCTGATTGACCATCTGTCTGTGGGTGATAAGCTGTACTGAACTTTAACTTTGTTCCTATAGCAAATTGTAAACTCCTCTAAAATTTAGAGGTAAATCTAGTATCTCTGTCAGACACAATGGAGATTGGAACTCCATGCAATCTCACTATCTCTTTCACATATGGCTTGGTTACCTCTAGTCGATCAGGGAAGACTAACGACAAAATCCATTGTTATGTGTTTCCATTTCCATTCAGGAATCTCAAGTGGCCTAAGCAATCCTGAAGGGCGCTGATGTTCGGCTTTAGCTTGTTGATATTTCATGCATCTCTCAACAAAAGAGCCGATCGATCTTTTCATATTTCTCCACCAATAAATTCCTCGTAAATCATGATACATCTTTATACCACCAGGGTGAGCAGCATATGGGGCTGAATGAGCCTCCTCAAGAATCTCTTTCTGCAGCGCTTCATCTTTGGGCACACGAAGCCTCCCTTTAAATAATAGAGTACCATCAGTTGATATCCAAAACCCTTAACATTGCCAGCAAGTGCTCGATCCTTCATCTTATGCAAGAACTTATCATTCCCTTGAGCTTCTTTAATTTTGTCCCTTAAAGAAGGTCGAACAACCAACGTGGCAATGACTGCAGTTGTATGACGTGGGGGTGTAATAACCTCAATTCTCAGGTTAGCAAATTCTTTTACCAACTGTTCTTGCTTGGACAGATGAAGGGCTAATTGTCCTTTACCCATCCTGCTAAGCGCATCGGCAACAACATTTGCCTTACTAGGGTGGTAGTGGCTGGTGCAATCATAATCTTTAACCAGTTCCAGCCACCTTCTCTGTCTCATGTTTAGTTCCTTCTGGCTGAAGAAATACTTAAGACTCTTGTGATCTGTGTATACCTCACACTTACCACCATAAAGGTAGTGCCGCCAAATCTTCAATGCATGAACTACTGCTGCGAGCTCCAGATCGATCATGCGTAGGAAACTGCCGGGAAGCATAGGAATCACTTTACCATGTTGCATCAACACACATCCCAAACCCAATTTGGATGCATCATTGTATATAACGAATCCTTCTGAACTTCTGGAATAGACAGTACTGGTGTAGAGACAAACTTCCCTTTCAGCTCTTGAAAGCTCCTTTCGCACTTATCTACCTACTCAAACTTCACCCCTTTCTTGGTCAACTGCATCAACGGCCCGGCTATTTTTGAAAACCCCCTTAATAAATCTTTGATAATAGCCAGCCAATCCTTAAAAACTGCGTATCTCATTCACATTTGAGGGTGTATTTTCCAATTCATCGCAACTTCTACCTTGTCTGGGTCAACTTCAATACCCTGAGCAGTAACAACATGGCCAAGAAAAGCTATCCGATCAACCCAAAATTCGCACTTCTTAATTTAGCATACAACTTCTCCTTTCGAAGAGTTCCCAACACAGCTCTCAAGCGCTCTCTATGTTGCTCTATATTCTTGGAGTAAACTAATATGTCATCGATAAAGACAATCACAAATTGGTCTAGGAAGAGTGGAAAACTCAGTTCATCAAATCAATGGAAAAGGCTGGAGCATTAGTTAACCCAAACGGCATTACTGTGAACTCATAGTGTTCATATCGAGGTCTAAATGCTGTCTTAGGTATATCATTGTCCTTTATCTTAAGTTGATGGTAGCCTGATCTCAAATCAATCTTAGAGAATACACAGGCACTCTTCAACTGATCAAACAAGTCCTTAATTCTGGGCAGAGGGTACTTATTCTTAACTGTCAGATGATTTAGTTCTCGGTAATCAATACACATCCTCATCGAGCCATCTTTCTTCTTAACAAATAATACCGGAGCTCCCCAAGGTGACACACTGGGTCAAGTAAATCCTTTGTCCAACAGCTCCTCTATCTGTACCTTTAGCTCCTGCAACTCCTTCGGCGCCATTTTGTATGGTGCCTTGGATACAGGTGTCACTTCAGGTATCAAGTCAATGGTAAATTCCACCTCTCTATATGGTGGAATACCCGATAAATCATCAGGGAACATATCAACAAAATCTTGTGCGACAGGTACATCACTTGCTACCAGTTCTGACGGCTGAGTACTCACAATACTCACTAGGTACCTTTGACATGTGGCTTTCATCAAAATTTTCTACGCCTTCATAACTGACACAACTCGTGGTACAGTTTTACCTCCTGTTCTGAAAAAGGAAAACTCACACTCTCCAGGTTTCTGAAAGAAGACTTCTCTCTCATGACATTTAATAGTAGCATAATTACTACTAAATCAATCCATGCCTAGAATAATATCAAAATCTTTCATGATTGTCAAGTACAAGTCAGCCTCTATGTTCTTTCCATCAATCTCTAATTTTACAGCTTTAGACATCTCGTTAGTACTAATAATTTCACCTGAGGGGATACTAACCTCTAAAGCCTCATCTACTATTTGACAAGTATTACCAGTCTTAGCATGACAACTAGCAGAGATGAATGAATTGGTAGCACCAGAATCAATCAAAACAAGAGCAAGTATATTAAAAACCGATAAGATACCTGTGATCACATCCTCACTTTTCTCCGCCTCCTGCTGAGTCAGGGCTAAGATACGGGCCTTTCCCTTATTTGATGCATCTGCATTCTTACCTTCTTGGCACACAAAAGCAGTATGGCCTGGTTTTTTACATTTATAGAATATACCCTTCCCTTGCAGGGACTCTCCAAAGTGATGCTTCGAGCAATTTGAGCATAGAGGCTTTTCTTTGGGTGCATCAAGATTAGGCTTCATCTCAGAGTTGCCTTCCGTCTTACCCTTCTTGTTATGGTACTTGCCTTTTACTTTCTAGTGATTGTCCCACTTTCTCTTTCTGATAGGTTCTGCTGTTTTTGACAGTTTGTCCTAGATTCAGGCGGTCTGATATAGCATGTGCATGTTCCAAAACTTGGGCATAAGTGGTTAATGCATGGGCGGCCATAATCCCACCAATCTCTAGTCGTAGACCCCTTTCAAACCTCCTGGTCTTCTTCTCATCAGTATCGACCAGGTGAGCTGTGAACCTGGATAGCTGTTCAAACTTCCTTTCGTATTCCACCAATGATAAACTCTCTTATTTGAGTTGGAGGAATTCTGTTTCTTTCTGATCATGAAGGGATTGGGGAAAGTATTTCTGCAGCACCAATTGTTTAAACCTTTCCCAGGCCAACTTATGTAGTTGCACTTCAGTTCTCGTGCGTGAGTACGACTCCCACTAGTCGCTAACATCCTCTACCGGCATGAACTCGGCGCAAGAAAGTCGTAGTGACATGAGTTAAAGTAATAAAATTGAATTTTAATTTTCTTGGTCGCTACAAAAACAAAAGAGCTTCATTGTCCTGATAGCATGCAAATCGGAGGCATTAAAGCCTCACACAAGCCACCTTGATTTCTGACACAGTCAAGCTTGGGACTATAAACAAGCGTTTGGTGGGAGGTAACCCACCCAGTATATCCGTTCATTTCTATTTTCTTATCGTTTATTTATTTCTTATTTACGCACTTTATTTTAAGTACATGCCTTAGGAGTAAAATAGATTTAGATTTTATGTTTGGAGTTTTTAAGTTTTTATTTTTGAAATCCCCTTCCTTTCTATTTTGTTTCATTCTACATTGGAGACAATGTAGAGTTTAAGTGTGGGAGGAGCTTAAGTGCCTTGTTGTTTTTTTTTTTTTAATGTTGTTTTGTTTAAAAATATTTGTTGGACATGAGGCGGTAACTTGTTAAGTTCTGAAAAAATGGTAGTTTTGCTGGAATTAGGATTTTAAGCGATGCTAGAGTGTTCAAAAAAAAAAAAGAAAAAAGAGAGAGAGAGAGAGAGTTTTGTACTATTAGCCTGAAGAGATTCATAACATGATTGAATAAGTGATCTCGCACCTTCTATTTATTTACTTTGCTTGGAATTGGTATTGACTGGATTAGGTTGACAATTTTAACCCGGTGAGATTTTTGAGCCTTAGACTGACACATCTTTTTCAGTCTCATTATCTTTGTTCATGTGTTATATTCGTTCATGGGTTTGTGTCTCTAGAAATTGCTTTATTTCTCTTTGAGGCTACATTGTTACGTGCATGATATGAATATGATTAAGGTACTCTTTCTTGATTAACTACTTTAGCCAAAAAGCCTATCTTGTCAAGTAATTATCTTTTGTATAGCCCCTTTGAGCCTTATAGCCTATTTTTCTTTCTTTACCCCCCTTAATACTTGTCTTGAGCCAAACATTATGCATATCCTTATCTAACCAATGGACTAGTGGATTATTGTTTGCTTTTATTGTGTGGGGATGGAAAAAAAATAAGTGTGGGGGAGGAATAGTTGTTCTTGATGTCATGAGTTCAAAGTGATTATGTAAAGGCTAATGTGGCTTGATTATGGGAATAAAAAGAAAAAGTTGTCTTAAATGAAAAAAAAAAAGAAGAAAGAGGAGAAAGAAAGAGTTGATTGAGATTGGAAAAAAAAAAAAAAAACCTGTGTTGTTGATGAGAAATATGAATAATTTGCAAAATGATTTGAGAAAAAATTTTTTATGGAAAAACAAAAAAGTTGAGGTAAAGGGTTGGTTATCACCTTTTCTAATTAAGGGCTTGAACTTCTTTTGAAGGTTGGGATCAATGTTCTTATATAGGTGGAGCTAGAAGTCTTGAAAGATGAAGGGAGTAGTGGTTTCATTTGAGATATGTGCTTAATTTTCATAAATCTATTTCCCACTAATTCCAACTGTTTATTCGCCTCACTTCCCAAATTGCCCCACCTTAACCTTGAACCTCGTTACAACCCTTAAAAGACCTTATGATTAGTATCATGCACGTACACCTAAGTGGTGGAGAATGAGAAATTTTGCAAGCCTATGGTAGAACTCTCCTATGGATGGAATTTTGAGCGTAAACACTTAACCCTTAAACACTTGAGCGAAGATTGGATTCATCCGAAAGGGTAGGCCTATCCGGTTTATGCTATTCCAGGTGAAGGTTATGTTCATGATTCTTAAGGTTGTTTGAATACCCTTATTCATTACATTTTATGAGTCTTGAAGTGTTAAACCTTATTTGTGAAGAAAAAAAAGAAAAGAAAAGACTCTTGCATTGCTTTGGAGCCTTTTTATTAAGCGAGTTACCATGATTTGTCATAAGTTTAATAATGAGTTGTTTGCCTTGTGTCTGACTGAGATAGTCTACAGTTATGTTTGTGCTTCGTATTTTTATGTTTATGTGTTTTGTTTTTGTTTGTTGTTCGAGGACGAGCAACAGTTTAAGTGTGGGCGAATTTGATAGGTGTTTAATTATATTATTTAATCCCTCCATATTAGTAGTTTATTATGTGTTTTATTAGATTATAATGATTAATTATGTTTGACTTATTTAATTGCTATATGATTAAGGGAAATATTTAATTGCGATAGGATTAAGGGAAAACTCAAAAAGAATAAATTTCAAGCGTGTTTTACATGCATTATGGAGCTTGGGGGCCAAGAATAAACTCATTGTCCACTTTATTATTTATTCGACCCATACACTTACGAAATTTCAAATACATATTTTAATGAACAGTTATGACAAGGGCATCTGTGTGGGGATATAGAGTGCTATATACATCTTCGTCATAGAAAGTAAAAGAGCTTGTTTAAGTGGTGGGGGCTCATGTGGTGAATAGTTGGTTGCAATTATGGGCTTCTCTCACGAGACCTTACCTATGTCTCTTAGAACCCTCTATGCCTTGATTTCCATTGACAAGCATGAGGATCTCGACTGAAGATCATTTCTGTAGAGCTCAGGCGTTGAGATCAGCTTGAGGACGAGCTGGTTTGTCCTATGCTTGGTGATTGGCTATGTATTCATCAAGGTACCCTTTCTCAATAAGCTTCTCAAATTCCTGCCTAGGGTGCCGACATTCATCGATATCATGACCTATGGCTTTATGGCATTTGCAATATTTGGACTGATCAGTATTCCTCAAAGGTTTCTTAATGGGCTTAGACTTTGGCAATATCGGGCCATTTTTAAGAGATTGAAGATGTGCTCAACTGAAGTGTTAAGCCTAGTGAATGGCTTTGAAGCAGTGGATAGGCTCTCAATTCTAGGTTGATCCTTCCTACCTTTTTGGTCCTTCGTCTCTATTTTTGCTAGTCGCTTAGCTTTGAGACCTCTTTCATTGGCCTCCTCAGCACTAATATACTTTTCAACTCTTCTCTGGAGCTCTTTGTAGCTGTGTGGAGGGTCCTTATACATAGCCTACCAGAAGCATGTATCTTTACACAGTCCTGATTTCACAGCCATTACGAGTGATTCGTTAGCCACCTTCTCTTTCGTCATGACCTATTTGTTGAAATGATCAAAGTAGCTCTTAAGTAACTCTGACTTTCCTTGCTCGATTGTGCCAAACATTTCTTTTAGGTTTGTTCTGGCTTTGGATCCCACGATCTGTGTGGCGAATTCTGAGGAGTTTTGCTCCCAGCTATGTATAGAACTTGGGGCTGAATTCCCCTATCAGGTATGCTCGTTTCCTTCCAGTCTTAGTGCAAACGCCTTACACGTTAGAGGTCATACCACATTCTGGAGCTCCTAGAGCTCCATCTATGATACATAGCTATAAACGTGAGAGATTCTATTTAACCGCTATACATACTGATTTTGGGGGGTTTAATTTTGGGAGGTATCACAGCCTCCCTTATCAAAGGGATAAAAGGAGATGGCCTCCCCTAGAAGTCGTCAACTTCCTTCCCCTTGAGATACCTTTGCTCAAGGTCGTTTAATCATTTCCTTCTTGTCCAGCTCGTGGACTTGCCGAAGAGCAGACCGTTGGCCTCTCTGGGGCTCCGTGGCATAGCTTGAGGCGTAGCTGTAATCCAGGGCAGGTGTTGGGCTTCATCTTCATTACATTTTTTCCCTCAGATGTGGAGGCTCAGGTGACATCTACCTTCATGGACCTTGCTGTGGTAGAGGTCATAGCATTGTGAAAACACTACTCCCTCCTAGAGGGGTTGGGACTCCTCGAGGGCTAGGAGTTGGTTGCCCCAATCCTGGAGTCATTGTGTGAGTAAAGCTCAGCCTTCTTCTTACGTGTTCTCTTGAAGGATTAGCTCCAGATGGAGTTTTCTTAACATATTCAGCTCACTATGAGGAGTCTTCTTGCGAGGATTCACTCATGTAATGTGTGCTCTTCCGATCTGCAGATTTTGTTGCTCATCTAGCCGTCTTACCTCTAGAGCTTCCACCTATCTCTTTAAAGCTTCTATTTTAGGCTCAGGAGCATGTCGTGAGGGTCCTGCTCTGGCTGTGTTTCTCTGCCTTCTTCTAAATCTGGCTAGTATTCCTCGACTGTAACTTCTTGTCCTTTGCAAGTGCCTTTGGCTCATGTTCAATTACCGTAACTTTGGCTAGATTTTTATAAAGAATTCTCACAGAAGGCACCAATTTGTTGATGTCAAATTTTAGCTCGACTCAAAAAATGAATTTGTTTACGAGGGAAATTTATAATCAAGTTAGTTTGACCAATTAATATGGGGACATTGATAAATCTATGGAAAGAATTAATGAGAGAAGTAAATGTAAGAAGATAAAGATTTTTGTGGAAACGGGAGAGATTAATGCTTGAAGCACCTCCCCTTCTATTTATAGTATTAGATTTGGCAAGTAGTTGTTACAAGCATTTAATATCCGACCAATGAGAGGCCTTGCAAGTATGATTAGCTGGAGCTATGTGCCAACTTTATTCACTAATAACTAGTTGAGCGATGTCATACAAAGCACAAAAATTAACTTTTCTTTTAATGCAGTAGCACATTCTGGTTTATGAGATAAAGTATGCAAATGGGCATATAAGTTGTCTTCCAGCTGGAATCTGGGAGTCAGTTTGGCAAATCGTGTGATCAAGAAGCTGTCGACCTCAAGAGATGGGCCTTGATGGCCCCACAGTTGGTCCCCAAGTACTAGGGGTGGACTAATTGGGACCTACCATACAAAATGTTGACATGTTGACCTGATGACCACAATGTATAGTAACTTATGTTATGTGTGAAATAAGACATGTTATTCATACAACAACCTGTGTTACATGTTAACAATTTATGTTATATGAATTAAAAAGTGTAACATGCTCCAATTCTCAATTGTTTTGGTTAATTTTTGAAGATTATTGTGCAACAATGGTCGCTATGTATGTAATAGTATTTGTGACTTGTGTAACAAGGTTTGTTATGTCTGTAACATAACAAACGTTTATTAAATGAATTAAAATGAATAACAATTTGTATTTTATAAATTTAAAAAGAAAAAAAGAAAAAGTTAAAAAAAAGGAGTAGAGAAAAGAGAAAGGCAAAAGGGAAATAAGAAAAGAAATAATGAAAGAAAAAGGAAACAGAAAAGTAAAAGCAAGAAAAACAATTCTAGTCGGGGGGTTGCTAGAAGTTGGCCTATCGGAATCTTGGCTGATTCTAGACGAAAGCAGCGGGCCAAAATCTAGCTGGTCGGTCGCCGAGCGAGGGGTTGGGGGGAATGGGGGATGGGGTATTAAAAAATATTTATTAAAAAAATAATAATAAAAATATCAAAAAAATAAAAATAACATACCTTGTTAAATGTGTAATATAGTATGTTAGGCAATGTTTTTGAAATATAGGGTGTTAAGTATATATGAGATTTTCTTAAAAAACTAGGGTGTAGGTAAAACTATCTTTAATAGTAACCCAGAAATAATTAGCGAACAGACTCGATTCTTGTAGTCCAACAAAAGATGACCTAAATACCAGTCTTGCCCAACCATCTTAACAAAAAGAGCTCAAGAAATACAATCCAACCAAAATCTCATCCTCAATAAGACAAGTGAAATGCGTGGAGGAATACTCTTTATTCACTCGCCTCAAACTCAACAAAGTTAAGCCATATAAAACCAACACAAGGTAACATCAACTACTACACGCTTCAACATTTCCCCTCAAACTAATCCCACAACAATCAACAGTTAGGAACTCAAAGAGCTCAAGCAATTCATAGCAATAAAGAGCCATAAGTGAATCTCAACCTCAACTCAAATTGTAAAATTTATATGCTTACATTTATCTCTTTTGTTGCAAAATCTTCATGCGTCGATGCATACATGAAACATACATATATAACAGTGTAAAGCTGAGAAAAGGAGATTCATACGTATCCCATACCATAACACCGAGTTCATATATATCATGCTTGTTGGGAAATTCAACCCAAATATGACTTCGGATTAAACCTAAGATATTTGCCTTTGTATGAAAAATGTCAAGTAAACAGGATAAAAAAATAAATAACAACACAAGATTTACGTGGAAAACTCCAAAATTGGAGAAAAACCACGGGGTGTCAAAGATATTTCCCTATATGAAAAATTATTATAATCATATAGAACCTCACACCCAAAACCTGATTACAATTCCAACAACACGCACTAGGCTTTACCACACTCGACTATCCTTTTCTTTGATAAAACTCAAAGAAAACCCTCAAATGCTAGGCTTGGAATTTTCTCCCCACTTTGGTGTTTGTTTATGACTCGGAATTGTAACTTCCAAATGATAAACATACTGCAAATATTTATAGTAATGCATGGCGGTTTGATCAAGGCGATAGCTTCAACTTGGAACATCTTCAGACTTCTAGTTTTCAATTCCAATTTGAATTCTTGAAATGTTACAGCTTGCTCCTAGCTTGCAAAGCTAGCCAATTAATAACTAATTAATCTCATTAGCTAATTAATTAGATACTCTATCAACGTTACACTTCAAGCTTCCACCGCCTACAAGCTATGTTCAAAGCAAAGTCAATTTCCCCTTTATCTATTAAGCTAGTTGGCTCCATGCAAATTCATGCAAATTCTTGCTTAAATCCTCACCTAACTTGAAGTTATTTAGTCAATACTTAACAATGCGCGAGCACACACACACATCGCACACACATTCTCACTCACACGCATATGTACACACGAACTCATATATACACACACAGATATATATATATATATATAACCACCTCCTTATGCTTACACATCAACATACCACACACGCCTAGTTTAGTCGAGTTGTTCGGCCGGCTCGAGTCTCAGCTGAGTGTTCTTTATGGCTATTACTCAACTCTTAAAATCTTGCTTTCAAGCCATGAAAGTTACACCATGGCTTCCTCTCATTACATAGAACACAAAAATACCAATTTCTTGGCAAAAAACCCAGTAGTTCACTAGAAGATATAAAAACCCGTTTTGCACTATTGACAGAAAGAAACATCTATATAGTTTTACATGTATAGATGAGTAGCTCTAATGAAATGTAACATTTTTCTATAGTCACAGCCATGAATTCACCAAGAAAAGCTAGATTTCAAGCCTTCAAAACTTTCGTGAAACTCTGATGGTCGTCTTGTGCACCAGAGACCTTAGTTGTAAATTAGACAAATTTAAATATTTACATTGCTAGCCCCAAAGTATGAATACTGCATAAGTTGATCTCTAAAGTTTCTAAAATAAATAAATTGGTCTAATAACTTTCTAAATCTTATCAATTAATATAGTGACTTCTAGAATTTACAAGTTATCTAGAGTTTACAAGTTGCTCCATAAAGTCTTATATAACAAAGAATTATCCTTAAAAACTTTAATAATTGGTTAATTCAATTATGTTAATTAACATTTTCATAAGCTTAAATTAAATTATTAAAAATCCATGACATACATCAAAATATTAATTAAAATGTTTTAAAATATTTATTGTAATTTCTTTTGCTAAATGAGGTGTGGTGAACCTCTAAAGTTCAAAAAACTTCACGACCCCTTCAACTTTCAAGGAATTTCTATATTATCAAGTGGGGATTTTATATGCAATGTGGTTTTATTTTTCCATAGCTATCATTTACGTGAAGTTATAGTTGTGTTTGACTACTAGTACTCGTATGCCAGTGTCAGGGAAATCAAATAGTTTAGAGATCGTAAATAGGCCAGGGATCATAAATAGGTCCTTGGGTAGCCTACAATGCGCATCTTGTCCGGGACCATAAATAGTTAAGGGGTCATAAAAAGGGGCCATTAGGAAGCCACAGTGCAAATTCAACTATTGCGCATTCTATAGTTATCGTCAGAGGCCGTAAATAGGTCCAGGGTCGTAAAAAGGGATCCTTGGGGTTGTCTCACCGTATAGTTTATCAATAGTTTTGTATTGGTATGATTTGTATAATCATTATCGCATGTTGAGGATCGATATGGTTTTGTTGCATACCTCACTAAATGTACTTGGTTATACTCACCCCAACTTTCCAATCTTCTAGGTTAAGAAGCTTAAAGCAAGCTTGGCAACGGGTGGGCACTCTATTATTTAAATTAATTTCTCAGTTAACATTGTTTTACTTTTAGGGGAAATTGCACCATTTACTTGGTTCTGAAACATATCTCTAAAAATACTTGGTTATGTTTTGAATTCTAGAAAGGCTTGATTTGTTTTTATTTTATTTAGTATTATTTAATTAAATTTTACACCCCCACCAGTACCGGAGAGAATCCAGCTAGCTGTCGCACGGTTGGAATTCGGTGACCTATCGCCAGGTTTTGACAACTGGATTTCAGACACCGGATTCCAGTTGCCAGTCACCCGATTCTGACGATTTTTTTGTTTCGTTTTTCTGCTCTTTTTCCTTTCTCTTTCATTCTTTTTAAATGTTTTCTTTTTTTTTTTTTTGCGATATTGTCGAAATCTACTTCTTTTTTCTTTTCATTTTTGTTTTTCCTTTCTTCTTTGATTTTCATTTTCTATTTTCCCAGTAACAATTTCTTGATAAATTTTTCTATATGTTAAATAATATTTTCACATTCAAAGGTTTGTTAGGTGTGTAACAAGGTATATTATCTATATAACAAGTTATGTTATTTTTGCAACAAGTTATGTTATTTGTGTAATAATCTATTTTATTAAACAATCTATATTATTTGTGTGACAAGCTAATATAGAACACATGGAAGAATCGATCAAGGGAGAATTGGACTGAAGATCGGGTTGACATTTGGGTGTTTTGGTATTTGGTGCATAATTTAGCATATAATACCTTCTTAGAAGCGGAACGATGAGGCGATCAGTGCTCATAACCATAACACCAGTTTTCAGCTATCAGAGGTCGTTTAATCCTTCAAATTTATGATTTTTTTATTTTTTCTGATTTTTTATAATTTACTTTTTTGTGTTTTTTACTACAGCGCTTGTCTATAGATATTTAAATATTATTCAAACTTATTTTAATGATTCATTATTTCATAACATCATATGTTATTTTTATAACAAACTATGTTATTGTCCAACACATTATGCTACGTGCATAACACACTATGTTATTTGTTTAATAAGTTATGTTATGTGCAAAACAAGCTATGTTAGTTATACAAGAAGCTATGATATTTGCATAACAAGTCTTGTTATTCATGTAACAGTATATGTTATTAAACAATCTATATTATTTGTATAACAAACTATATTTTCTGTGTAACAAATTATGCTATTTTTATAATAACTTATGTTATTTGTGTAACATGTTATGTTAGTCGCATAACCTATATTAAAATAGTAAAACATCTCTATTATAAGAATTAAAACTCAAACGATTGATACTATATGAATTTAAAAACAAAAAATGATTAAAAATAGAAGAGAAAAAACAAATAAAAAAATCGAAATAAGGAAAAAAATAAAAAAAGCATAAAAAATAAAAAAGTCGGCCGACGGAATTCAGTTGACCGGTATTTGGCCTACCGACCTACCGACCGGCCATCGACACATCCGGCTGGAATCCACCCAACCGGTCACCGGTAGCTAGCCTGGTGGTGGTGGGGGTGGGGTTGGGGTTGGGGGTCGGCGCGTTAGGGGTTGGGGGAAGGGGTTGGAGTATTAAAAAAATATTTATTAAAGAGAAAAAATAATAAAAATATTACAAAATAAAAATTAACATACCTTGTTACCTATGTAACACAGTGTTACACAGTATTTTTTATATTTAAAACATTTGCCAAGTATTTTTAAAATAAACTAAAGTTAGGCAAGTAATTACAAAAAGGCCCTTTACTTTTATGATGCTTTAGGTTGGGTAGGATCTGATTAGTGCCTCAGCGATTTACTTTTTTTTTTTTTTCCTACTTAATTCTTGAGGTAGTTGACTATTTACAATTATTACGGTACAATTATTTCGAACTTTTTCCATGCTAGAAGTTTCTAAAAATATAATATTGTCTATTTTTTGAAAAGAAATATTCGTTAATTTTCTGTCTATTTAAATGAAAATTCGTACTTTAGTATCGCTCTAATTATTAGAAATTGGGTCATTATAATATTGGATAGAGTTATACTTTAAAACCTATGACAGTCCCAATTTTTTTAATGGAAATCATGTGGTTTTCATTATGGAGTCCACTTAGTTAATAAAAACAAGAACCCTCTTTTGTGTTAATTTCTTAATTTTTTTTTGTAAATAGCTATAGTTTTCATAACGGTCTTCATAAGAGTTAAATATCGAAGACATGTCACAACTATGACTTAAGATGGGAGCAGAAGCTAAAAGTTAAATAATTATAACTTATTATTGCATGAGCCAAAAAGAGGTATGGAAGGACATCAATGGCAAACAGTACAGACTCCTCATTCAGATCAAGACGAAAAGGGTTATCTTATTTGGATACATGTCATTCACTACATAGCTAGATACTGTCCCATTTAGTCGTTTCACATGTAGCACCATTTTTGTTCAGCACCAACTAGCACCGTGTTGAAAGAGAAATTTCATTACATGAATCACATGTTAATATATTTTACACGTCTGATATTGATTTTCACTGATATTGAACGGATGCCAATCTTTTGCCCCGAGCCGTCGAAGCTTAAAGTGGTACCTGCGCAACAGTAAAAACTGGCAGGACTCACTCCCCGGTTTGGACTCCGGTGTGAGAGTCACTGATAGGTATGGCATCAGTCACGTAGATTTGTCTTAAATCTATATACGACATTATCCAACCTGCATTGAGAAATTCTTAAAAGGCAACCTTACTCTTACCAATCACAAAAACTTGCTATCTTAAACATGACTAATATCAATAATATCCTCAAAGCAAATGCCACATAAAACTTTCAAGCTAGAAACATAACATCAAATACATAAACATCTCAACACACTCTAATCTGTCTCCTCTTATATGGGTAACATCCTTTGAAATGCTCTATATATAGGGAAGCAACTGTTTTCAGTGATTATTTATAATGCTTTATCCGGGTTCAGTTTGAAATGAAGTAACGCGGGAGTTCCATCGAGCCCTTTACTGATAAAGTAATCCCTATACTCCTCCACTGTGGTACCACGGTACTTTGGTGGATTCTCTTCTGATAACAATTCCTTAATCGGCGCATAGACCTTTGAAGTTTTCTGGTTGCCTGTGAAAATGAAACTTGCTACGGATATTCTTGGACCAACACGTCTTGCAAGTACTCTATGCTCAGCGCTCTTGTACTTGTCGTTTGATATCAGCTGAATATACCACAGCAATGGAAAGTAATTAAGTCATATATTGAGTCTAAAAAGATATTCGTATTCGACTAGTAGCTATAGTAGTTCTGTAGTGTATTTGAGAGACTTGCCTGTAGAAGATCTCCGATATTGATAACCAAGGCTCCCGGAACTGGTGGAACATCCACCCACTGGTTTTGATAAAGCACTTGAAGGCCTCCTATATCGTCTTGAAGGAGCACAGTAATGAAATCATTGTCCGAATGCTTTGATGTGCCAAACGTGAGATGCGGCTCGGGACAAGCTGGATAATAGTTGCAGATCATTCCTAGTCCTTCTGCACAACCCATGTCTATTAGGTGGTTTGGCTCCAGTCCCAGACCCTCCGATAACAGCTTAAGCAAAGAGCACGCTAATTCCGTTACTTTCTTCGAGTACTCTCTCATAATATCTCTGAGACAACATTGGCAACATGACAAGACAACAACTCACTCTAACAAATAAGTCTCTTAACAAAGAAAAATTCGAGTTTGGGGGCATATAAATCGTACCTGCAAACCTCGGGCAATTCCTCGGGTTCAGGTGCGTTAGAAGAGATCGAGCAATAAACTGTATCCCTCCAGTTAGCTGCCGGTGAACTATACAAATCAAAGTTACTATTGTAGACCACTCGTTTGGTCTGGTCTCGTGTATAATACTGCTTCTTAGTCTCCTCATCCTGCTCCTAAAATTTCCGAACTCCGTTTATCATTTCTTCCAAAACACTTGTTGCAATACCATGATTAATCACTTGAAAGAATCCCCCGGTCTCTGATGCATCTCGGATCTTATTGACTATCTCCTTACGCCTATTGGTACGATCTTCCGCCATGCCATGAAGGTCTAAAACTGGAAAAAGGAATTTGACCTTCTCTGCATTTGTTGTCTGATGTGAATCAATATCAGGTGGATGAATGAAAATCCTCGGGATTTTAGTAACACCAGCATCGACAAGTCCTTTAACACCAGCCTTTGTGTCATCGAACGCCTTCAATTCACTTTGCCGATCGTAGTTTTCACTGATGTTAGGAATCACCATATTTTTTTTTTCCTTTGAACTCTTGAGGCCTTTGAGCTGCAAATTAGAGAAAAAACAGAAATTGGGACATGTTATAATTTATGATAATAATACGTAGGACCATATTTAGTTACAACCACATAATAAAGCCCGTAAAATGGATAGAGCTGAAAGCATAGAAAATGAGGTTTAAAATCTAGAAATGGACAAATAATAATGTCTATTTATTTATTTATTGAAAGAGGACAATATATTAATGTTAAACATGGACGACAACAAAGTGCTGTACAATAGAGAATTCCCCCTATGTCTTCTGTGTTCACATTACATCTAAAAAAATACATTTCAATCATCCAAATTAACACATATCAATTAGGAACTGGGGCAGAGTCAGGATGTAAGGCAGTGAGAGAGAACTAAGAATAGAATTTTCAAATGAGTATATTCTAAGTTGTCTCGGGTTTGCCTAATAAACATATAAAGGAAAATTGTTAGAAAAAAATATTAGATGTTCAAATACGAATGCGACATATAGATTTGAGTGAACATAACATACCCGACAGCATGTAGTCTATTTGCTATTTCATGGTCAGTATCAACAATATACAACTATGCAAACTGCGGTGATCTTTCTTCAACTAGTAACAAACTCCCAATAAAGTGATCATTTTAGCTATGCAATCTGAAGATTGGATGCGACTTTCCATCGTTAAGACTTAAACCAATCTTCCCTATTATTGAAGCAAATGAAATCATCATCTTGTACGACTGAAGATTCTCGTTAAAATCTTTAATTTTCCCATTGCTACCATACAACAAATTCTCATATATGCAACCGAAATTATCTTCATAAGATATATGATATTAGAGAACACCAAAATGGAAATATAATAATACAAAAGTGCATACATGAATTGTGAATTAATGGCTTGTTTGTGTTATTGATATTTTTTAGCTTTTCTGGTGTGATATTTTATAATTTTTATAGGCTATCTGTTCACAACCTGAGTTTTTAGAAGTGTAATAAATAAAGGGGTCTTTACACAATACCTACAAAGTAAAAATGATTTGGAAAAATACGTTCAAACAATATATTTCCTAAAGCAACCGTAAAGAAAGGGTGAAACTCTGCACAAATGTGATTCCTCATTATGCTCGCAAAAGGTTTTCCAATAGCCACTACTTTATGGGGCAAAATGTTGAATGTGAGCCCGTGGTGCTTCTTTTCTCAAGTATTATTATTATTATTATTATTATTATTATTATTATTATTATTATTATTATTATTATTATTATTATTCTCACCCGTGACTTGCATGGCGTTGCACGGGTATAATACCAATAAAAAATTTCAATGAAAAAATATAAAAATTGAAGTAGTTATAGTCTTCATTGAATGTACATTAAATATAAATAATTTAGGATAGAACAATTAAATAAAGTTAAACATATGGGTGACGTTATTCAATTCAATTCAGCTAAAACCCATTGTGTTTTGCACTCGAACATTCTCCTAATTTCTAGAATCAGCCTGTATTTGACAATAATACATGGTAGCTATGATTTTATGGATCTAAATACAGTAAATGTTTTGAGCCCATTTAAGCAAGCTTCGAATTTCTAAGAACTTAGCAAGCCCCAATTACTGTCCCTCAAGTACGGAATTTCTAGCATTAAAAATAGCTCATCTCCTTGTAATGGATTCACTCGTTACTGGCTATTTAGTTTCATCAATGACCTCAAAAATGAAGGAAACTGTCCATTTTACCATGAAGTTAATGTCATTTTTAAACCAAATTAGGTAATTCAACCCAGTTTTTGTGTCATGCAATCACCCATATTCTCTACTGTTACTCCTTCTCTATTGCAATCTGAAATAGGAAAACCAAGAATTGTAAATTAATTATCCCAATGGGGCATGAAAAAAGAAGAGCTCACTTATGAAATAAAAATATGTAAGAAAGCTCAACTCAAACGCAAAGTATGTGTTTATGCATGCATGTGTGTCTTTTTTTTTTTTCATAACATAATATTTCATAGCATCAAAAGGGTATTCACAATTGGGGGATACCATCCCATATGCAAAGAAGAAATGAAAAAAAAAGCAAACAGAGAACAAAGAAAATGTACAAAACAAGGATACAAAAGCATCCAGCTAAAACAGACGCATGGCAACAAAGCAGGAGCAACTAGTTACATGGATCCCAATCCAGCCTAGAAGAAGCTCCATCAACAGACCCAGCCGACAGCAGTTTCCCCACAAGAGTACCCTCTATCATTCATCAAAAACATCTACTGCAGCAAGCAAAATCAATTAAGATGGCAAATACTCCTCTGAATCAACCCTGTTTTTTAGATAGAAGCAAGCCATCTTGCATTTTTATTTTTCCATCTCTTGACAATAACACGTTTATATTTCCTTTTGCATGTGTATCTGTATATTCATCAATCAACTATTTAACTCGCAGTATAATTCTGAAAAAGAAACTTGTGAGAGTAGAAAGTCTGACATTAGTGCAGTGCAGTGCAGATAAATGAAGGTAATGTAACTATTTTAGAAGGATATGAAATCTTAGCATAAGTTTATAAACTATTATTCAACATTGCCAAATTCAAATCCATCAATCTACCATACTTATACATTTAATGCCAAAAATTAAAAATAATTTGGTGGACCCTCACTTTCTCACCCAAAAAAAAAAAAAAAAATTGATGTAACCTCACAGAGGTCCTTTTTGTTATTGAATATATATAATACAATTCATTAGAAAGATAAGAAGAGTGCAAATATAGTAAGTTCAGATTTTTGGAAACTGCCAATCGAAAATTAAGAAGTAGCACATTAAACATGTTTATTTTGGATAACTCAAAAGTTGATTGTTGCTATCAAAGTTATCATCAAGTAGTTATTAACAAAATTAATATCAAGTAACTATTGAGAAAAGTTAAGAGATATGATGGGATAAAGCTAGATATCAGCAAACAATATATATCAAATAAAACCCAAATTTGAATCACCCAAGCAAAATCCCCCAAAACCCTAAGAACACATATTTGTTTGATGACAAATGATATAATTTAGAAAGAATAATTATGAAAAGATAAAGAAGATGCAGCTTAGAAAAAGATAATTTAGGAAAAGATAATTATGAAAAGATACGGGAAGATGCAATGAAGTGGATAATTCAGGAAATATATATATATATATATATATATAATTTCATAGATGACGTCATCAAAATCCATATAAAGCCATGCCAGTGGCGGAAAAAACTATGCCAGACAAACTTCTCTTATATTATTAATTAATATATAGATTATTATTATTATTATCATCATCATGATCACTCATTTAATAAATTAAAAAGCCACGTATTACTAAAGCCACTTTCTTACCTAATATTTAACCAAAGTTCGAGTTGCCTTTGCACCGCTATGATCCCAATTTTGGGCTTAAGAAAAAAAATTCACATGTAAAAATTAAAAATTTTGTATTTAATTAAAGAGTCACATTTAATTTTAAAAGTCACATTGATTGCATCATTTTTAATTAATAAGTCACATACAGAAATTAAAAAATCACATTGATAAAAAAAATCACAAATAGAAAAAGATTTTAATTTTGAAAATTCACGATGGTTCTGTCACGTCTAATTAAAAAGCCACATATATAAATTAAGAAATAACATTTAATAAGAAAGTCACATTTAATTTAGAAAAGCCACAATAGCTATGTCATGTTTAAATGAAAAGTCACAAATACAAAAGTTCACAATTAATTTTAAAAAGTCACAAATGATTTAATTAAAAAGTCACATATAGAAATCAAAAAATCATATTTAATTAAAAAGTCACAAACTTAAAAAAAAAAGTCACAAATATGAAATGCCACATTTAATTTAAAATGACATGTTGATTGTATCATATTTAATTAAAAAGTCACAAGTATGACAAGTCACAATTAATTAATTTTAAAATAAAGTCACAAATATTTGATATTGTCACGTATAATTAAAAAGTCATGCATAGAAAATTAAAAAAAAATCACATTTAATTAAAATGTCATAAATAGAAAAAGTCACATTTAGTTTAAAAAGCCACATTGATTGGGTCATATTTAATAAAAAGTCAAAAGTAGAAAAAGTAACAATTTATATATTATCTATATATATTATATAAAGAGGAACAGTCTATATATAAATAGCTGTTGGTGCGAAATTTTGAGTTACGTATTTGGGAAATTCCTGCTTCTTATTATATTTTTTTTTCCTTTTAAAACAGTGTTGAATACATTGAGACCAACCGGAGTATTAACTATCAACTTATATTGTTTTTCATTTCCAAGGCACACCTTCAAATATAATTTTAGAGTGCATTTGATTGCAAGCATAAAGTTTAGTAGGAAAGAAGATATTTTCCTTTCGATTGAATTACCGGTAATTAAATTCTATAGAAAATGAATTGTAACGTGTTTGATTATAAGTGAAATTCTTGGGAAAAAATATAAATTACTCAAAAAACCAAAAACCTACACCTCCTATAAGAAAATATTTTTCTTATTTTCAAGGAAAATATGATCATGTGACCAAAAGATGGAAAATATTTTCCATGAAAAAAATGTGAATCAAACACCACAAAAGTAGAAATATAGGTGGAAAACACATTTTCCTTGGAAAATTCTTACCAATCAAACACACTCTTAGCGAAATGGCTGCCTTGCAACTTTTTTTTTTTTTGTTTTTAATTTTTTTAAAGATCTTTTTATTCATTTCTTTTAGGGTTTTTTAATTTTTTTAAAGAAAGGTTTTTTTTTTTAAATATTATTACTTATGTTCCAACAAAATTTATGGATTTTTCATTTTAAATTTAGAATCTTTTTTTTTTTTTTTTGTAAAACAATGTTTTCTATATTTGTATTATATTCTTTGAAAACTAATGAAAATATCCTCTATTAACTAGTTCTCAACCTAATTTGTATTCAACATATAGTCAATATCTTTTAAAAATGGCATTGAACGATTCATATATCAAATAAATTGGCATATCTATGTATATCATAATTACATAACAAATTATTCTAAATAAATAAATAATATGAAATTTTATAATTTTTTTTTGTATGGTGAATTTTATAAGGTTACGTTAGTCAATATAGAATAATTAATTTCTAACATCAACCAAACAATAATATAATTTTTTTGTCATATTATGGTCACTATAGTTTACAAAAAATGTTAATCTGATGGTTATCGTTAACGCAAATAAGTATCATTTTATTTTTTTACACTAGTTTAGGGTAAATAGCACCGTACGACATAATTGCTAGTTAGAAAGTTACGTATACTGTGAAAATATTTTTTATTCGAAACCAAGAGAGTTAGATAACATGAAGATTATATAAATTAATAATATATAAAAGTAGTCATATTATAAAATAGTCGTAACTATTAATATTCATTTATACAAGGAAAAATGAAGAAAAATTACAATTATAATTTTCAATTAACTAAAACTAACAATATATGTGTGTGCTTGTGTGTGTTTAATTTCTATTATTATCAACTACAAATTTCAAAATATGTTAGACAATTAGATAATCAAATTTATCTATAAATTAAATAATTAAATGATGATAATTATCTATTAGTTATTAAATTTAAAAGTCAATTAATCTTATTTCAAGATGGTGAATGAATAAGGTAAAAGCGAATAAAAAATTTTTAAAAAAATTGAAAATTACCACATTTTGAAATAAAATGTCTAAAAATACTCTACTAGCAGACTTTTTGGCGGAAAAACAGCGTTTCCTTTCATTTAATTAACATATGGATGTCATATTCACAATATAATGTGTCATAAGTTAATTAATTTTTTGCGATACTACTTATATATATATATATATATATGTATTGGTTTTTCGATAATGTTTTTTCAAATAAGTATTAGTATTTATGCTTCAGAAAAATTTAATGTTATTCTTTTTTTATTGAAAATTAATGAAAATATGGTTACGTTTCCATTCTTTATATTTTATTTTTTGGGAACTTAATGAACATACACATTATTAATTAGTTCCCGACCAATTTCTATTCAGCTTAAATGTAATTAATCAGTTCTAAAAATAACATTTAACGATGCACGTATAAAATAAGTTGGCATATTAATTAAATGTGTCATAAACCAAGTTGTATTTTATTAATTATTTTTCAGTTGCTTATAAATTTGATTTGTAGTATTCCATTTTAAGTTTTCTTTATTTTTAGAATTGGGAAAGTTGCAATCAATGCTCAGAAAAAGGGAAAAAAATGAAAATTGAATTCAAGTTAATGTTTTCCAATGAAATATGTTCCATTTCCTTGGAATTTGAGGGGTTGGATTCAAAACACACACACACACACACACAATGGATAGTTAGGGAAAGAGGGCAAGGATAGTAAGATAGACGTGGTTCAAACCCCAGATTTTTTAATTGAAAACTAATTACATAATGTACATCCAAAACCACATGTCATACTTCCATGCCCCGAGATAGAAGGTGCCTTAATGGTACCTCTCTAAGGTGCTTAAAAATTATTGTGGTAATTATTTCATAAAAATGTTTAAAAACCTATTATCTCATATGGTTTTTATAAATGAACACCACATATATTGACATACACCATGCATATTTCAAATCCAAATAGTGAAGTTTTTAAAACTAATCTTTGAGAGTTGCCTGTATGTTAAATTGTGGGGGCGTCACAGTATGAGAGAAAGGATGACTGTGATGTGCGTAGGGATAAGAAAGGACCACCGGCAAAGGTGTTATGGTATCTAGCCGTAATACAAAGATTCAAATGCTTGTTCGCAAATGCAACGGATGCCAAAAAAATACGATGGCATGCTGATATGAGGAAAGAAGACAATAAACTAAGACACCCGATCGATTCTCCTTAGTAGAGGAATATAAACAGGATGTTTCTTGAATTCGGTGGTGAAGATAGGAATCTTAGGCTTGGACTATGTACAAATGGAATGAACCCTCACGGTAATATAAGTAGTCGACATGGCACTTGGCCGATTCTTTTGGTGTGTTACGATATTCTTCTTGGTTGTGTATGAAGCAGAAGTACATCATGTTATCATGGCTGATTAAAGGGCCTAAGCAACTGGGAAATGATATAGATGTGTACCTAGCACCACTTATTGATGATTTGAGATTGTTGTGGAATGAAAGTGTGTCGGCATTTGATGCGCATAGCCAGATGCATTTCACACTGCATGCTATACTTTTTTTCACCATAAATGACTTTCTAGCATATGATAACTTGTTAGGATATACTACCAAGGGAGCTAAAGCATGCCCAATCCGTAAAGATGAGACGATTGATCTTTAGTTGAACAATTGTAAGTAAAATGTGTTTATGTTTTTCCTTATCTTGTTTGTCTAGGTTTGTTGCCTTCCATCGTCTTCTTATAATGGTTCTAACTCATAGTAGTTTTCCGCTTGTTGTGTTAGCCAAGCTAGTAGATCGTGCTTCTTTTGAGTCTGCGAGTGCTAGTCCACGGAAAAATGGTGCCGAAGAAGAAGAATACTCTAAGGCGTTCGAAGAAGGTTGGTGGTGCTGCTTGGCGGAAGAATGGTGGTCTTTCGTCCAAAGCATCTAAGGTTCGGTCTTCTGCTGTTCAGGTGCTGATACTTTTTGTATTGCTTTTTTTTTTTTGTTTACTGATTATTTTTCCTATGATTATTTTTATTTTATTTGTTTCATTTGCTGTCTATATTTTTCGATTTCTTTTCTATTTTTGATGTAATGTCGGGTCTACAATGTTGTTATTTGTTCTGTTTTGTTTAGATGTTTTATCTAGCAGTGTAATTCGTTGCTTTTGTTTAATATTTGTTTTTTGTCGAATGTTCTTCTCCATGTGTTTTGTAGTAATTAATTTTAGCTTTTTGCTAGTTGTTACTTCTTATATATATTTTTGTATATGAAGTTATGTTTTCTTTTATGTTTACTGCTTTGTTTTAAACATTTTTTTGTGTACTTAGTTTTGTTTGACTAATTAGAGTTTTTTATTTTTATTTGTTGTCTCGATATATATTACTGGTGGTTGATTTCTATCTTTTTTTGTGACTTTTATTAATTATTAGATGCTGCCTTTTTTATTGTTTTTGTATCTTGTTCTTTATGTTGCTGATGTGAAGTTATTTTCCTTTTATTCCTATTCTATTTGTTCTATGTGATTGTGAGTTTACTGGTTTATCTTTTTTGTCCCCAAGATTGGCATTTCCGCCTCCATCCGAGATCCTGGAACTACATGCTTTAGGTGCTATTTGGAGTACTCCGTGATTGTGTTTCAAACACAGGTTGTCCACAATGGTCTTTTACGTGAGGTGAAGCAGCCTAACAAGGAGGAGATGTGGTTTTTGATCTGTGGCAAATATTTACGATTCTCTATTGTAGAGTTTTACATGGTGACAGGTTTATTATGTACTGGTTCTGATGACGTGCCTGTTTATAGTTCTCGCAGTTCAGACTTTGAGGACAAGTTTTTCCCTAATGTTTCTTCTATTTCAAATTCTAATCTTAATACTCTTTTTTTCCATCTTGATACGGAGTTGAAGGATGTCTCTGACACTGACTGTGTCAGGATTTGTATTTTGTACATGTTGACTTTTTACTTTCATCACACGACTTATAAGAGGAATGTCAATCACTATATGTTTGTGTTGGTTGATGATTGGACTGGGATGGGGAGGTTTCCGTGGGGTAAGCAGATGTTTTCTTGGTTGTTGGCCCAGTGGAAAAGTGGGTTGCAGGATCCAGATAAGGAAGCATATCGACTGTCTTGGTTTTTTGCTTGCCTTCCAGGTCTTGTTGTATGAGTGTATAGCTGGTTTTGCAGATAAATTTTGTGTTCGTACTCAAACAGGTATTCCTCATATTGTAAATTCGAGGGCAACTGATTCTCTGAGTGCTCGTGATCTGAATGATGATTTCTTTTGTGATTGTGATGTAAGTTGTTCTGTTTTTATTCTTTTTTTTTTCATACTATTTTAGATATTTTTGTTTAACACATATTTGTTTTGCTAGGTTGGTGTTGAGAACAAATTTCCAACTGAAGAGGAAGAGGGTCTTTCTTGTATGGCTGGCCTTGAGTTTATTGCTCCTGCTCAACCAACAATTGAGATTCCAAATGAAGACCAGTTGAAGAAAGTTGTGGAAGATGTTTCTAATAGTGATGATGTTTCTAAAGATTCTTCTGAGAGTGATGATTTTGAGGATACTCCATGGGCTATTAAGCAGGGTAGACAACTGACAGTGAAGGTTATTGAGAAGTCTTCACCGCGTGGGAAGCGTCTAGAGGCTCACCATCTGAAGTTGCTGCTGAGGGTGTCAGAGACCGTGGCAAGAGGCCCTGATTTGAACAGGTTTATTCATCTGATTCTAAATGTGTTCAAATGTTGTTTTAATGTTTTTCCAGCTATTTTTTGTTTCTGCTGTTTTTTGTTGCTTTATATTTTATGTGTTTATTGTGTTCTGTTTTTTAGGTTTTGTTAGGCTGATTATATTGATGTGTTTGAAGAAAAGATTGATTAGATGCAATCTAAGTTAAATAGTTTGAAGTCTGAGTTGTCAAAAGCTCGTGAAGCTAATGCTGGGTGTGTGCAGATCCACGATCTTGTTGCTGAAATGAAGCCAATGAAGTCTGTCATTGACTCTTTAAAAAGTGGTCGTCGATTTGCGAGTGGTGATGGTCCTAGCATGTCATTGCAGTTTTCTTCACTGGAAGATGGTGTTACGGCTATGGGCAACAAGTTTGATTGTTTTCCTGATGAGACTCGGTCTTTGCTGTCCACCATTTGTGAAGCTCAGTTGGATTTGAAGTCTGAAGTTTCTGAGCTGAAGAGCTATATGATGTGTTTTGATGGCAATTTTAAGAAGTTGATTGCTGATGCTATTCGGCAAGTGACTGGCATGGGTCCTGCAGAGGGTCATATATCTGATACTGTCCAGGTTGATTCTATTTCTAGTAAAGCTATTGTAGATAATGAGGTAATGTTTTATATGAAATTCATATTTTCTGTTCATTTTTCCTTATTTTATTTTTTTGATTATTTTTTGTTGTTTTGCTGTTGTATTTCCTAATTCTTCTATTTTTCCCTTTCAATTGATTATAGCATTTGGATAGAGATGATGCTAAGGCTGATGAGGGTTGTGAGGATGATGCGAAGGGAGGCGACGATGATGCTGGTAATGAGGTAGTCTGCCATTTGCTTGTTTTATTTTGAATTTTTTTGGATGTTTTTGTGAATTTTTTGTTTCTGTGGCTGTATTGAATCATCTGAACAAAGTTGAGTCTGTTAACGATGAGGAGGTGGTTGATAGGGTTGAATGTATTACTGTTAACGAGGTAGTATTCGATATTTGTTTTTCCTTTTTTAGTTATTTTATGTTCTGCATTTTTTTTAAAATTTTGTTATTTTTTTTGAAATTGAAGGTGCTAGAGGAAGTTGATGATATGGAGAAAGATTCTAAAGTTTGTGATGATGGTACATATGTTAAGGCTGCTTCAACTCCAGTTCTGCGTAGTCCATCCTTTGATTTGCAGCTTAGTTTGAGTCCTGTGAAACAACCAACTGTTCCAGTATATGTCAGTCTAGCATCTGAAGATGTTTTTGTTCGTGGTGATGCGTTTTTTTCTCAAGGAGAAGTTTAGAGGCAGGTTGATGCTGTATTTGATGTTGTAACTAATTTATCTGCGCAGAAAACGGATAAGGTATTCTTGTTATTTTAAAAGTTGTTTTAGTTTTTTTTCCTTTCGGTCTTTTTTTTAACTGTATGAATGAGTTTTTTTAGTTCAATTATATTTTCCTTTATTTTATAAAATATTTTTGTTAATAAGATGGTGATATTCTTGCTGATGAGAATGTCCAGAGACAGTTGGATGCTGTTGTTGCTGCTGCATGTAGCATTTCAATGGAGAAGAGGAAGGATGTAATTTTTAGAACTTTTGTTTGTTTTGTTTTTGTTGTTTGTATGTGTTTTTGTTATTATGTTTTATCTACTATTTTAATTGTTTGTTTTTATATACAGGTTGCAATTGAACAGAATATGGTGGATTGGCTATCATATCGATGTCAGGTATCTACATCTTTAGAGATGAAGATTCAGGTGAGTCCTTTTGTTTTTTTTGTTTTTTTCTTATTTTTTAGGGACAAAAAGGAAAATTAGTTTTGTTGTTGCATTGATGAGTATGTACTGTGTACTAACATTGTTGTTAATTTTAAATAGCATGAGGTTGTACAAACTCCATCACCCAAAAAAGTTGTGATAACTGATACGGATAATGTTGATTTGAAGAGGCCACACGAGCCAGGGAAGCTATTATTGTCGCCTTTTGTTCCTAATGATATGTCATCTGGTGGAAAGGTTGAGAGTGAGGGTGATGTTTTGCTTGTTTTGAAAGTGGAGATGGCACCTTCTGATGATAAGGAATTAGAGGAGTTTGATGACTGGTTCAAGTTTGGGTATAAGCCAAAGCAAAAGTTAGTGTTGTCGGTTTTTTTTTTCTTTTTGGTTCTTTCTTATTTTTTTGGTTATTTGATGAAGTTTCTTATATTTGCAGAAAGAAATTTTGTCACATTACTGATGTTATAAATCCTCCTTTTGATTTCCGTATTACCACGATTAATAGCAAGATGTGGTGGTATGTCTTGATTGACATTGGTAGTGATCTGAGTACTCGCTACATCTCTACCTGTTTATTATATTTTATAATATTTGATTTGTTCTGTTATTGGGTTTATCAATCACATTACATTATCTGACAGTTATTTTTTCTCATTTTATATCATTGCAGCATATCGATGTCTATTTCTACTTTCTGCGCTAGCTGGCAAAATCATAGTTCAAAAGTTGAGATGCAGGAAATAACTACTGACTCTATTTTTGTGCATCTGATGCACAAGGATTACCAGAAATGGTTAGATGATCCCTCATTAATCACTACAAAACATCCATTTATTAGCCATGTTAGGGGTGGAAAGGTGGATATGAGTAGAAGTCGGGGAGACATTGATCATGTGCTGCTTACAGTGCTTATGCGGACAATTCCACATTGGATTTTGCTGAATTTTGATATTCAGAAGTGCAATGTGCTTGTGTACAACTCCAGTTCTCCAAGTTCACGTCACAAAGAGACGCGAGAGCTCGTGGGCTTGTATTGCAAGTTGTTGCCTTATTTGATGGCACATGCTGGTTTTTTGGGTTCAGATAATGCTAGAGACAAGTCACATTTGGCAGAGCTAGGTATGGAGTTTGTAACCACCTACCCCAACAAACTAATGGGTATGTTGTTGATCATTTTAATTTATGTTAGTTGGTAATTTTTAAGTAATGATATGATGCTTTGATTTTGTCATTTTTATACTTATTTTGCAGTCATGATTGTGGGTTGTTTGTGATCAAGTATGCTAAATTTCTGTTGTACAATCGCCTTCCCATGATACCTAAGAAGTTTAACTCAGCAGCTGCTTGGTTGGATTTGGCTGCAAAGTTGTTTAGTTATGTGAAGGGATCTGTTGGTTCCTAGGTGTTTTTTGGTGTATTGTGCTTGGTGGAGAATTTGACGATGGTGTTGACCTTAATTGTAAACAAATTTGCACAATGAAGGGGATGGTATTTTGTTTCAAAACTTGTAAACAAATTTCACACTTAAATTTTATTTTGGAATGTTGTGTATATATATGTAATATATATTTCTTTTTTCGATTTTTCCGTATGTTGCATTGATTTGCTGATTTGATGATTAAGTTCTTGATTTATGTTGTATTGGTTGATTTTTTAATGGTCTTAATATTGTGAGTAATGTGGTTTTGATATGCGATTAATACAGTTGTTTTCCAATGAGTTGTACCAGGCTGGGTGTTAAATCTTTTCATGTTTTGTGGAATCTGTGTTGGTAGTATGCCTATATGTTTTGTGCTGGTAGTATAGCTCTATGTTTTGTATTGCTATATGTTTTGTGTCTTTTTGTGCAATTGTTCCTTTTCTGAAACAGTGTATGTACAGAGTTGAGGTGTTTTGCAATAGACACGAAGTTGTTCATTCATCGTTTGTTTGTGTTGTTGGTATGTTGATGTGTTTTAGGGTTGTGATGTGTATCAGGTGGTAATTGTTTTGATTTTTTGGGCTGTGTACTATAGGTTGGTATGTGTTTTTTTAAATTTTATTTTTGTCCCCATATTTGAGTTGTATTTGTTTTCTTAAACACATGAAATATATTTGTAAGCTTGCAAATAAAAGGGAATGTGTTCTTGGTTTCTTGTTCTGTTTTGGTAACAGGTTATGTTGAATATCTGTGTCTGCAAATGAGGTGTCTGCCAGTGGAAGAAGGAAAACTGTTTGTCATTGTTTTTTTGTTTTGATTTGCTGGTGTGTTGTGGGCTTGTGACGTTTATGAGTTGGTAATTGTTTTGATGTTTTTAGGATGTGTTGTGGTGTTTATGTGCTTTGGTGTTGCGAGATGTTGTTTTTATTTGTTGTTTTTGTTTTTCTAAATTTAACTTGTATTTTTTCTTAAACATATGAAACATATTTGTCAGTTTTCAAATAAAGGAAGAGTGTTCTTTTTTTCTTGTTTTATTTTGGCAACAGCTTATATTGTTTGTGTTTGTGTTTGTGACTATAAATGAAGTGTTGTTGTGGTGTTTATGTGTTGTTTCTATTTGTTATTTATATTTTTTGAAATGTTATTTGTATTCATTTTCTTAAACACATGAAACATATTTGTAAACTTGCAAATAAAAGAAAACGTGTTGTTGTTTTCTTATTCTATTTGGGTAATAGGTTATGTTGTGTGTCTTTGACTGCAAATGGGTGTTTGTAAGTGGAAAAAGGAACATTGTTTGTCATTGTTTTTTTGTTTGTGTTGCTAGTGTGTTGATGTGTTGTGGGCTTGTGACGTTTATGAGTTGGTAATTGTTTTGATGTTTTTGGGATGTATTGTGGTGTTTATAGGTTTTGGTGTTGCGAGGTGTTCTTTCTATTTATTGTTTTTATTTTTCTAAATTTGACTTGTATTTGTTTTCTTAAACATATGAAACATATTTGTCAGTTTTCAAATAAAGGAAGAGTGTTCTTTTTTCCTTGTTTTATTTTAGTTACAACTTATGTTGTTTGTGTTTGTAACTGTAAATTAAGTATTATTGTGGTGTTTATGTGTTGCGGTGTTGTGAGGTGTTCTTTCTATTTGTTGTTTATGTTTTTTGAGATGTTACTTGTATTTGTTTTCTTAAATATATGAAACATATTTGTAAGTTTTCAAATAAAGTAAGAGTGTTCTTTTTTAATTGTCATTGTTTTGGCAACAGCTTATGTTGTTTGTGTTTGTAAACACTTTATTTACAGTTATAAACACTTCATCTACAGTTATAACACAAACAACAGCTTATGGTTTTTTGTTTTTTGTGCGTTGTTGTGTTATGATGTGTGTAAGGTGGTACTTGTCTTGATGTTTTGGCTAAATGTGTTGCTGGTAGTTTTATTATTTATTCATTTATTTTTTTCTCCAAGTGTAAGTTGTGTTTTTAGATAAACATATGAAACGTATTTGTATTAAAATTTGTTTTTTGTTGCAATTTATGATAACCGGTTAGTATGCACAGATTGGTTTGTTAATTCAATAACTGCTTTGTTTATGCTAGCCCATGATGTAGCAGTTACAAAAATGCTTCCGATCTCAAATATGTATTCATTGATTCAGAGTTATTAAATTTAACTGTCACAGTATGCTTTTATTTTACAGAAATCTTCCATGTTCCTGGCGGTTGCAAAATGAGATTATTAGAGACACTTACTTACAAGCACTTACTTTGTGTCATGAAACATATACAGCAAGTTAATTGTACACATGTCTTACAAGCTCTATAAAATAGATCAAATAATATTGAAAATCATTGTGTTGAAAATTTCTGAAATTCTGTCCTCCTTTCTTCTGGAAAATCCAACCATGTTAAATACTATACTTTTGAGGTATGTGAAGGAAACTCAACAATGGTGTGTGAAGGTTCGAGTTGCACGAAAATGAGTTGTTTCACAGGCTACTGAAAATCTAAGAATATTAGAAATGCTTTTGGTAGACAAAGAAGGGACTAGATTTCAAGCAACAGTTGTAGATTCTCTAATTGAGAAGTTTGATAGATATATTTATGAATATCAGGTTGTTTGCATAAGATATGTTTCTGTTGGAGATAGCGTAGGCGTTTATCATGCAACAACTCATCCACACCGCCTATATTTCACAAGTAATACTTTTATTGGTGAAACAGTTCAGAAAGGTTTCCCTTTCAACATTTACAATTTCCACTCATTAGCTGAAATACAAGAAACATGCCATTCTGAACAAGCGCCTTTGTTTGGTTTTTGCCCTTAAAGAAAAAGAATTGTTGTTCTTACCTTATCCCAGTTTGTTTTCTAGTGTTACATTAAGTTAATTTCTTTTAACTTTTTTATGCATAGATATCATAGGGGAGATTTTGACAGCAGATAGTTCTGCAATGCATGTTTCTACTGACAGTGGGGTAGAGAGAAAAGTTGAATTGAGATTGGAAGATTCAGAGTAAGATAAATCTTAAATAAATTTTATATGTTAAAATTGTTTAACTATAAACATAAATTCCTTTCTCTACTGTAATTGTTTGGAATATTTCATTAAATGGCTAAAGGAAAAATCAGATTTCATGCAGTTTGACAGATGAATATGCAAGGGTATTTTGTGAGTGTTCAAGTAATAGTCTGAATGAAAAACGCTTCATTATGTCACAGCTTTGCCGGAAACAAATAATTGAAGTTTGTTTTTAGTGTGTAATATAGTATTATCTAAGTTAAAAAGTATAATTCACAATTAATATTGCTGTTTCAATGTTTTTTATAAGCAACGTTGGAATCATTTCTGTATCTACAGCCACAAAGATGAAAATGAATTAAGGATTGAAGGATCTTGAAAAATTTAAGCAAAGGTTTTTAGAAAGTATCTTCATTATATATATTAGCTTTTTTGGAAGTGAATATCATTTTTATTCTGTTTCTATAGTCTGTTTCTCCAGAAAGTTGACTCTGGTGACTTACCAGCCATGAAAAGGCAACGTGATGAGGGAACAAGTTATGGCAATGTTGGTAAGGATGATGATAGTTTATTGCAAAAGAAGAGCCGTAACATAAGTGGGGATGATGCAAACTAATATATGCTAGAGTAGCCAGCTTATAATCACAGATATTATATGTCCTAAAATTATTATTTATTTGTTAATCCTGAACATGTAGTTTTATTTATGTTTTGTTTCTTTTTAATTGTTATGTAGTTTTGAATTTTTATTGGATGTTTAAGTACTTGTTTTATGATTTTATTTGAATATATATGACTTACGCAATTCTAGGATTTTTAAGCAGTGTTTATGTTACTCATGTTATATAATTTCTATAATTTTGTTACTCTACTGTGAATAATCTCAAATTCAGAAATATTATTGAATTTATATGCTTAGAATTTGTAACAAATACTAATAGTTTGAGTTAATGTCCAAAAAATATGAATTAAGTATTTGGTAATGCAATAACAATACAAGGAATTTTAAGCAAGATAAACTCATGTTTTTTGTGTTTAAAGAGATGTAGTAAAAAGAAACAAAAAATTGAATGGTACTAGGAATCAGATGTTCTTATCTTTTTTCTTGCTTTTGTTGCTTTCTGTGCCTTGTTGTTCAGTGGAATCATGCCTTTACAACTTTTACGGTTGTGCCCAATTTGTTAGCATCGACTACACTTCACGATCATCTTTCACTCAGCACGGGATCTGTATCTTTTTTCTATTGGTCTTCCAGAACTTCTTTTTTTATTTGGGGGCAAGTACTAGCTCTGACTGTATGTGTTGTGGTATATCCCAGTAATTTTCATCTCGGACAGGGAATACAATCCCTTGATAGGTTTCCAGATACTACAGCTTTGTGTAATACTTGGAACAGTATTGATATTTGTCTAGTTATAGGGTGCCAATGACTGTCAGTGCATATGTACATGGTATTTGGTCTATCTGGAATACCATGCAGCTACAACTATTATTCTGAATGTCAACAGTATGTGTGATGATATCATCTTTCACTTCAAGCATGTTGTGGCTTGCTTGGGATACCTATAAGTTGAAGATATATGGTGTAAATATATGATAAGTGGTGCCAACGTTTTTTGTTAAAGAATTCTGTTTTGAAAGTGATACCTTTAGATTGTTGCATTCCACTATCCGACTACGTAATTTTTTTATACTCTGTTGCCAATGTTGTGAATGTTGAAGAGGCCTTGTTTCTGTTTTTGAATGTCCATTGCTGAAGTATGTGTCGGAGTGACTCCAACAAGGCTAGGATGGGGTGGTCTTTTGCTACTTTATGACAGCATTGACTGACTCAACTATATTAGGAATCATGATGCCATATCTGTTTCTGGGCATGTAGACCACTGACCAGTTTTCATAACCAGCTTTAAGCTGTAAGTCACACATCTTGTAATGATTAGGACGAAATAAATCCAGAAGGCAGTTTATTATTTTAACAATGAGTAAATAGCATCATTTATGTAGGAATCAGTAATAATTTAATTTTATATATTGTTTGCGTCAAGTAACAACATGTAATTAGTAGCTAAAAAACTTTTTCACTAAATTTTTAGTTTGTATGCTCTGTTTAGTGTGCAGCACTCTATTGCGGTTTTAGTTAGGAGTAAGGATTCAGTCATTGTTATCAAATAGGTAATTTTTCTAATACTTTTGAAATATAAAATGAGTAGAATTACATACCAGATATTCTCTGATTCCCTTGTCGAGTTTTTCTAGCCTTTTTATGTAATGTTCAAAGTCTGTTAGTGTGTATGCACGTACATCAGCATTGAATGGCTTTCCAATTTTTTCCCCATATTTGTTGTAGTTGGTTCGTAAGTTTTTCAATATGTGGAATGAACAAGCACCATGGAATGCATCTGGATATACAACTGAGACTGCATGTTCTATACTTGGGTGACGGTCTGAAATTATGTATAGGTGATCTCTATCTCCATAAGTTTGCTTGATCATGTTGAAAAACCAAGTCCATGAGTCATTGTTTTCACTGTCACCAATACCAAATGCTAGTAAGAAGATGTGATTATCGGCATCTTGTGTACATGCTGTGAAAAGTGTGCCTCCATACGGGCCCTCAACCATGTCCCAACTACAACAATAACTGGCCTACAATGCTCCCAACCTTGTATTGAGGCTGCCAAAGCTAGGAAGATATTTGAATATGCTGTTGTCATCCTTCTCAATTCTGGCTATAGATCTAGCATGTACATGTATGCTGGTAGTTTCTGATAAGACTGTGTTAGGTTACCACAGACTGTTGTTAGTGATTTCTCTCTCCCCCGCCATGATTTGTCGTATGTTATGTTGACTCCATATTTGTTCATGATGTCTGTTTGTACATCATTTAGGGTGTAGTGTGTTTTGCTGGAAGTGAATTTGTACTGAATTGTTGTAGCAACAACTGAACTTGTTAGCTGTCTGTGACCAGCATAGTTGCTTTCTATAGGGCATATATGACAGTTTCTGATCTCTCTAATGCAAAAGATGTCTGTCTGTCCAATTCTTGATGATCTAAATGTCCAGTTGCATTCTGAAGTATCACAGTTGACAACATATTCTTTCTTGTTGGATATTCTAAATTTGTATTGGAAGCAGTTCTTTATTGCATATATGAATAAGCTCATCTTCAGAACTGATTTGTTGCGATAAACACATCCTTTTTACAAGTTTCCTGGAGAAGGTTTTGTGATGATTTCAAGTTCTGGTTTAGCTATCAAAATATTGTACTGAACTGCATTGCATATATCAGTCACAATTTGTTGTAGAGGCAGTGGAGCTTCATCGGT
Source organism: Nyctanthes arbor-tristis (assembly GCA_963692815.1). NCBI lineage: Eukaryota > Viridiplantae > Streptophyta > Magnoliopsida > Lamiales > Oleaceae > Nyctanthes > Nyctanthes arbor-tristis. The sequence continues at coordinate 59,827 of CAVNYN010269058.1, forward strand.
GCTGAAGTCTTGATTTGTGATTTGTCTATTTGGGGCGATATCTTGTGTGTTATTAACCTCAATGCACAATGGATATACTGCTGGGTTTATGTGCATTTTCTTCATGTTTAAATAGCAGAAGAAGCTGCTGTTGCTGGTAATTGTGACAGGTGACAGCTCTTCTCCAATGCTGTACTTGACTGTTGTTGCATGTTGGGTTTGCTCTACGTCCATCTCTGCACAAATCTTTTGTATTAACTGGTTTTAGATGGAGCTGATTTGTCCTACTATGCCCAATATCTCCCCACCTATGTACTCGTTATTATTCCAATATCCTCCAGTCCTTAAAAAGATACTGATGTCTGACATGGCTGCATAGAAATGATATTGAATTAAGTATACAAATTACATGTATTGAGTCTAATTTCGGTGACAATATTACTGCAAAAGGCTTCAAAAAAATGACATTGAATTCAGTAAATATATGTGTTTACAATAACAGCCACAAGCTACTTATATTGATATTGATTCCAGTAACAAATATCATTCCAAATGGCTGCATAGAAATAACATTGAATTCAGTAAAGATATATGTTTATAGAGATAACTACAAGCTATAAATATTCAGTTTGATTTCATTAACATCATTCCAAAATCACTGTTAGAATAGATCGGAAGAGCACACGTCTTTGTTACCTATTGTCAGTAATTTCTGACATTACTGTATAAAAGTGATATTGAATTTAGTAAACATATATGTTTATAGTAACAACTACAAGCTACATATATTCACAGTTATTTGAGTAACAATATGATTCCAAATAGAAGCATAAAAATGACACTTAATTCAGTAAATGTATATGTTTACAATAACAACCAGAAGCTACATATATTCAAAGTTATTTCGGTAACAATTTTATTCCAAAATCACTGTCAAGATTCACAATTCATACATATTGTTACCTATTGTCAGTAATTTCTGCATTATTACCTATTGATATTTTTTTAGATAATAGAACAGAACACTCTAAATTCCTAAGCATTTGTTGTATCTGCTTTGTAGAATTTCAGCCACAATTAGAAGATTATAGATATTATGTGTTATAATTGAATTGGTCTAATTTTGTAAATTGAGAGATTATATTTCATTATATGAAGTAAATCTTAGTTTTATATCATCTGATATTTTCCCCAAATTGAATTAAGCAATGCAATGTAATGGATTCGTAATATTGCCTGCATTCTTAGGCTTGCTGAGTCGCGTTTGTTGTAACAGAAATCAGGTCAATTGTTTGTGTTTTGTGGATTTTTTATGTTGTTGGAGATGGAGATCGACTGTCACCGGCCTGGTTGTTCAATTTCCTTTATCTTCCTCCGTTGTTCTTTGGTGTCATTGTGATTGTGTGGGTTACGCGCTTTAGTGTGCGTTTGTGCGTGTTTTTTGAAGCTCTCGGGTTTTATGTTCAGTTATTATGTACGACTTGAGATTCTAAAATGTTCCAATTGGTCCCTAATTTAGCTAAATGACATGAACCAATTGGAAAGACACCCCTTTAACTTGCCAATGTTTAGCTATATTTCATGGATTACTTGGACATACTAGGCCTTTTTCTTGCCCATTTACGTTTTCCCTCGGCTAGATACCACTTTTCCATATTTCAGGTGTTATTTAAAGGGAAAAAACACGCCCTCTCTACTCCCTTAATAGCTCTGCTCTCTACAAACTGGCAGTTCCTCTGCTTTCTATGAAGTTGAGGACACCATCGAATCTTTTGCTCTTCACATCACCCGCTAAAAGAAGAAGATGTGGTTTCTGATGAACCATGCTCCGTTTCTCAAGAATTTCATAGCTTGCAGAATGCTTAGCCGGAAATTAGTGAAATTTCATAAAGACATATATTTGCTCAATCGTTGGAAGCCTGTTGATGTTAAAGATGTAAGTCTAAGATCTGTACGTTCCTAACAAAATGACGAAGAATATGATGTAAAAATCGATTCTAATCAGATTGTTAGTATCAAACTAGGATACTAATATAGGAGTTTTCTAATATGACGGTTAGCTCATTACGTTTGCCACTCCTATGCCTCCGCCTCCACTGTCGTCCAGCATTAAATTAAGAGTTTTTTTCTTTTTTACATTAATATTAATCTTTTGCATCAAATAAGAGTTTCAATTTTGTGAATTAGGGCTTGTAATTCGGGCATTATTGTTTACTTAAAGTTTCAACTTTGTAATTACAATTTCAATTTTTTGATTCATGGTTGTATTTTTGTGTTGATTTCAGTTTCAATTTGTTTTTATGTTTTTTTATTTCAGTTTTTGTCTTGAATTTTTAAAGAGTTATGGTTGTTATACTATTGTGACTCAGTTGTTTCGGAGATCGGAAGAGCGTCGTGTACTTAGTGTTCCGGTAAATTGTGATGTTATTGTAATTTGGTTGTTCTGGCAAATTGTTGTATTTGTTATGACTGAGTGTTCTACTAAGTTTTTGTGTTGTGATTAGGTGATTTCGGTGAGTTGTAGTATTGTTGTGACTCGGTTGTTCCGGCGAATTTTTGTGTTGTTGTAACTCAACAAGTTGTTTTTGTTGTTATGACTTGGTGTTTTAGCGAGTTGTTATTATTGTGACTCGGTATTTTGGCGATTTTTTTTTTTATTGTGACTCAGTGTTTTGGAGTAGTTTTTGTTGTGACTTGGTGTTTTGGGGAGTTGTTTTTATTGTAACTTAGTGTTTTGGCAAGTTATTTTGATGTGACTCTATATTTTAGTGAATTGTGATTGTTGTGTTGTAATATTGTGATATCACAATGTAAAAATACTTAGGCACCAGAAACACTTGATTTTTCAAAAAAAAATGTTCATGTACTTTAATTTTAAAAAGTGTGTAAAAAACCATTGTATTTTTTCAAGTTATCCCTTTCAGTACTTTGACCGTATTTTTCAATTCTTTAAATAAATTACAGTAGCCAACCTAATTTCCTCCTTTTGGTTCCCAAGCTCAATTTCAATTAACCCTTTTTACAAGCCATTTGAAGCCCAAACCGTAGCCCAAAATTTTAAAACCCAATCTCGTTAAGTTTTCATCTGGGAATAAGCTAAGCTAAACAAGCCTTCGTCTTATTGCACCCAATGTGACTTAACATTGAGATTTTAGCCACTCCCCAGCTAAGAGCACAACTAGTGTTGGGGGGTTTTTGGTTTTTTCCCCCAAAACCCCAAATAATGTGTTAAGTAGAAGATGTAAAAACCTATATTTAAAGGGGAAAGGGAAAGCCCCTCATTTAGCATTCCTCCCAGTCCCACTCATCTCCAATCCAATAAAATAATCTTTCCCCCCACTCTCGCTCCCTTTTCAATCCAATAAAATACTGCAATGTGTCCAATTCATATTCCTCCCTCCCCCCCCCCCCACTTTTTCCCCCTAGTTTTTTCTCTTGGCTTTTTCCCTCAACATGAATCTTACTCTAAAGTTACCATTGCATATCCCTCCAGATTCTCTACAACACTCTTTCCCCTCCAATCTCACCCATTTTCTCAAGTTCCACTGAGGTGATTCCTCATATATCTGCATTCCATCCACATGCTGTCAACACATAAAATTCAACAAGTATACAAAGGAGAAACCGTTCACAAATTTCCCCGAGAACAAAAAGAAACTCATAGACCTCAAATATACTTGTCTTCAATTTCCATACGCCTTACAATTCAGCACTTACCCAACAAGAAATTTCTTAAACACATAAGAGTACATGAAAGCTCACTGGCCATTTCATACATACAACACGAACCCATACGCAAGACACATGATAGCCAAAACATTGAAATTTTCCTCTACAGTTGTATGCAAGAATTTCTCAAGCTAATACACATACATTGCACTCACGACACACACCAATGAAACTAGTAATCACAACCTGTTCTTAAAATTCTCGCTTTGAGTCAGTCAAACACCCCATTGGAACCTCACTCGACTTCAGCAAATATCCACCGTCCCTTATCTTGAGATCATAGCCAATATACAAGAACTTCAATGCCACCGTCCTGTTATTCGAACACGCATGGTAGCCGTAGTCGCAGACTACCGCCACCATTTGGCCACCATTGTGGCTCCTTTTTTGAACTAAAGCCAGAGAATTAAAGCCCGTAGAACCCCTAGACTTGGTTGACTATTGCTAGAAACAACTCTTTTTGGCCAGAATTTCGAGATCGGAAGAGCTGACACCCCAATTCACGAACTCACTGCTCCCTCAAACTCCTTCACCACCATGTCCCTCGCTCTAATCCCTCTCGAACTCCACTGCTACTGATCGAAACTCTCTCAATCGTCCTTTTATTGAGACAAGAATCCCCTTTGATCGTTGCTGGCTGAACCTGATCGCCCTTCTACCTTAATCTCTCATTTTTTTAGCGAAATTGGGAAATTGATTGAATTGGGTATCTTTCATGGCAAATTAGGGGTGCTGGCGGCTTTCATGTAAAATTTAGTTGAAACAGCCTTAGACAAAAAAAGGCTGAATAAATATTTTTAAAAAAAAGTGAAAATATTTATAACAAGTAATTTACCAATATACCCCATCAAAGGATCTGATTTATCCCCAAATTAACTAGAAGAAACAATGCAGGTTCATTCACCCTCCACCAAAAACGACGGAACTTCATACAACCATTCTTCCTCCACCTTGCCTTCACTATACAGTAATCTACACCACCATCTCTTCCCTTCGTTTGGCCTGTATTGTGGGAGCCCAAACAGGTTAGAATCCTTCACCACGCAAAGTACGCAGGTGATGATAGTGGAGAGGTTTGGGTACCAGGCGACGGCCTCTAAAACCGCTCAATTACTTGTTCATTCAATCCCACCGGTAGTGATTAAAGTTATTTTGGTAAGATCGTTGTTGCTGTGTTCATTGGCATTCTTTAGTGTAGGTATTGGATCCATATCAGTGACATTTATGATGTATTAATGGAGATTAACATGCTGGGTATTTGAATGTGTAGTCGAATTGTGAGCTATTGTGTTGATTTGCTTACCGTACAAGCTTGCTGGTGCTAATTTATCCGTGATAAATTGCTGTTACTGGTTGAGTTTGTGGTGGGTTTCATATTTGTGTGTCCATCTATGAAAGATGTTATAAAAACCTAGTTTCGTTGTTTCTTTTTCTAAAGACCCAGTTTCGTTGTTTCTTTTTCTTTATCTCCATTATCCCATCACTAGTAGCTTGGTGCAATTTTTTTAACATTTGCCATATGTAATATTGTTTCTGTTTTAATAAATCATGTCTTGGCATATTGAATTTATTCAAATTTCAAGAGGTATGATATCCTCTAAAAATTTGTGTGTGGGAATCCAGAGTTGGAATGCCCAGTTTACAAGCTAGTCAGCACATAATACATAATGTTAGGCTAACAGTGGAGAATTATGTGCTAATATAAAATGTTAAAGTGGAAGTTGAATTCCAGAAATTCTTGTTGCAGAGAATAGAATATTTATTGAGAGAAAAGAACATATATATGTCTCTTTGCCATGATAAGGTGTTTGATTCGTTAATTTTTGAAGTTCATAATATATCAGCTCTTAAGCATATCTAACATTGACTAAACTTTCTGAATGGTAAAATTTACTTTAAAATACTGGAGAATTCAATTTATAACATTAAAACACGCAAACCAAGGCCGTTTCCCACTATCCTTTAGACACGACAGGAAACAAGTTCAGTGCTTTAGAACTCCGTTCCCTGAGTGGTCAATTTATTCCTCCCACCTCTCGTGGAATCACTTAGCTTTTAATACTTCAATTTCATTATTTTTTTTACTCACTTCCCAAAGATTCCTAAAGGTAGGTCTTTCGCACAATCGATCTCCACTCGTTTCACCTATCAAAACTAGCATAACACCATTAGAAGACCCATGGTAAGAACATTTCAAAAACATATCTCCAATCTCAAGAGTTGTCAACCCCAAAATCTTAACCGAGCACTTCAAACCCCTATACTTCTACATTTCCTTTCTCACCTTCTTTACTAACTCTTTTCTTTCTTTTCTTTTTATCTCACTCTTTTTCAACATCTCACTTTCTTGCTATTCTCTTGCTCACAAAAAACTCAAAATTGTTCACTTCTGTCAACAATTTTCAGATTTCTCGCTATTTCTCTTATTATTATTTTTTCACTCTTTTTTTTTTTTTTACTTTTTTAAAATGACTTTTACCCCACAGGCAGTTTACGCTCAAATCCTCAAAGGTAGCCTTCGTCACCGATAGTTTGTCCTCTACACATTTGTGATGCATAGGACCAGATTACTCAATGCTAGCTCACAGTCTTTAGGGTAGGCAACTTTATGGTCCCACTCAAAAATAAAAATAAACTAAACAAAGGGGAATAAGATTCATAGTACTGGTCGGTGCTCGGTTCCAACTTCAAAACATCAACCAAAGACATCCCCAAAAAGTTCAGATCGTCAAACTTCTAACAACATCATGCCATCCCTAACACTTCTATGTTACTCCAAGTAAAGACAAATTGTAAACACATACAGGATCTAACAATAGGCTATCTAAGGTCTACAAGATCTTAAAGAAAGTCCAAATTTCCAATCATGTCAAGAAAAATAATGAAAAATGAACCTTGTCAAATATGCATCAAAATAAGTCCAAATTGCCTAAAATAGCAGAAACAATAACAGGTTCAGCACTGTTCAAATTTCTAACTCCAGCAAGGAATGCCTGTAAAAAGTTAAAAAAAAAATTCTTCTTTCAATTTTTCCTTTCTTTTGAAATCCTTTATGTAGCCACGTACATGAACGACACAAATGCACCAACATAACACAATTTTGCCGGCTAGTACTAACAAAACACAATACGAACAAACTTAACACAAAACACAACTCGGACGAACTAAACAATTAATACGAACTATTAACACTTATACAATCCAGGAGTCAGGGCAATTAATAATCAGCAAAATTCATAAAACATTATCCACATAGCACAAAATTTCCCGGAAACTTAGTTTCTACATTCATTAAATCCTAATTTATTCCTAATTCAGGCAATTAAAAAAATAAAGTGCATATAATTTAGTGCTCAATTTAAATAAAAAAAGAACAAAATTATTAGATGGGTTGCCTCCCACTAAGCGCTTGTATCTAGTCCGAAGCCTGACTGTATCAGATATCACGATGGCTTGTTCAAGGCTTTGATCACCTCTTTTTGCATGCAATTGTGACTGCAAATCTCCTTCCTTTTCCAAGTCTAGACCTTCTCTTTATTCTTTCATTTAGCTTCAACATCAACAACTGGCTTTTCTTCTAGTTTTTCATTAACATCCACTTTACCAATAACATAATTGATTCGATAAACGTCTTCCTGGTTGGATGGTTGTTCAATTCGTGAGAAGGCATTAAAAGTGTCCTCATCTTTTTCAACCATCAAGATGAGCTCTCATTTTTCAACATCAATTAAGGCTCGACCAGTAGCTAAGAATGGTCGGCCTAAGATAAGAAAATCCACTAGAAATATGAACTTGCCTACTTTGATGAGCACATCTTCAATCACCCCGTGTGGATACTTTATGGACCTGTCGGTTAGCTGCAGTGAGATATTTGTAGCTTTTGCGTCTCCCAAATTTAATTTTTTTGAATAAAGGCATAAGATTAATCCTTGCACCAATATCACATAATACATTATGAAAATTAAATTGTCCAGTAGTGCACAGTATTTTGAAACTCTTTGGATCTTTTAATTTTGGAGGCAATTTGTTTTGCAAGATTGCACTTCACTCCTCTATCAAAGTTATAGTCTCGAAATCTTCCATAGAAAGAATTTTCAACTTGAAGTATTTAGACATATGTGCTAGAGCTTCTATAAATGGGATGTTTATGTGTAGCTGTTTGAATACTTTAAGAAACTTCGAGTACTATTTATCCAACTTGTGCTTCATAAGCCTTTGAGGATATGGAATTGTAGGAACATAGGCTTCTACAAGTGGTCTTTCTACATTTTCATGTCACTCTAATTTGTCCTTTTTAACTGGCTCATCTTTTTGTTCAAATTGCTTAGTATCTTTTGGCACCACATTTTCCTTTAAACTAGCCTTTCAACTTGAATTTCTGGCAATTTTAATCCACTTATGGTTGTGATGGTAAGCAACTGCTATCTTGAATTTGTTTCTGTGTTACTCGGTAGTGCTCTTGGTGCTTGAGTTGTAACGACTTTTGCAATTTGACTCATTTGGGCTTTCAAACTTATAATTGCAGCCCCTTGATCTTGGAGAGTCTGCTTAGTTTTGTTCATGAATTGATTGTTGACTTCTAAGAATTTATAAAACATCTCTTCTAAAAGATGACTTTTCACTTGTTGTTGAAACCCTGGGGGAGGAATGGCTATTTGGCAGTGTTCTAAAAAGCGCGCCTAGGTGCGAAGCAGTACCTCTATGCCTCGCTTAGGCTATAGGCACATCTACGCGTGCTTTTTGACGCCTAGGCGTGCCTAATGGCGCCTAGGCGCTTTTGTTTTTTATTTTTATTTTTTTAAGGCCTTCAAGATATGGCTCTTATAAAGAATGACATCCATTTAAACTTAAAGCTAAATATAAAGGACCAAGACAATCATTAATTTGACTCAAAGTCCATAAATTTTCCTTTACATAGTCACTTGCACAAAGGCTCAGCTTATTTATAAGCCTCAATCATGTTGCCTTCTTACAAAACTTTCAATATATAGGACAATCAAAAAATTAGAGCAATACCCCTAAATTTCTTTTTCAAGTTGGAATTTTTGCGGCCACTAAACTTCTTTAAAAATCATTATTATGATATTATTTTTTAGTAATAGTCAAGAACAATTGTGGTAAAAAGTGTGAAATAGGTTTTCTTGCTTTTATTTTAAATGGTAAGTGATATTTATTTTTGACAAGTACATCATTTTTGTAATAATTAATCCCTATATATGTATAATAAAATAGGAATTTTCCATCTTTTACCTTTTGAAAATATCAAAAATGTATCATAAAATTGTTAAAATTATAAAGTAGATATAATATTTATGATTATACATTTATTTTCCAATATAGAATACATATTTCAAATATTTAATAATTTTAGATTTGTTAAAATAAAAAAATGAGAAACGCTTTTTAACGCTTAAGTGCCGCTTAGGCGCGCTTAAGCTTACAGTGCTCGAAGCTCCAAGTCTACGCTTTTCCACACATTATGCATTTTAGAACACTGCTACCTAGTTATCTTTTCAGGAAAAATTAAGATGTTGCCTCTAACCTGGATTGTACGTCTATGAGTATGGGCCACCAATATTTCTCTGATTGTTTCCTACATAATTGACCAATGTATTGTTAGATGTGCCAAGATCTGCAGTAGGACAATTAGTAGTAGCATGGTTAGCACAACAATAGTCAGAAACTGGAGATGTTTGGACCACATAGTAGACTGTTTGGATAAAATATCAACTTTTCGTGTTAAAGTTGCTAATTGTGCTGATATGGAGGAAAGTACATCGACCTCGTGAATTCTAGCAGCCTTTGACGATCTGAGTACCAATAATTGTTGGCTACCATCTTCTCATATATATTTGATGCCTGATCATATGTATTGTTCATGAGTGATCCCCTAGTAGTTGAATCAACATGCTTTTTGTTCTCATCAATCAACCTATTGTAGAAAATTTGTACAATGATCCAATCAGGTATTCCATGATTTGGGCATCTTCTCAACATAGCGTTATACCTTTCTCATGCCTCAAATATCTGTTCTCTGAGATTTTCACTGAAATAAGTAATCACCCTTCTTATCTTCAATACTCTACCTAGTGGAAGGAATTTATCCATGAACTTCTCAAGTCTTGGCTTCACCATTCAAGGAGAATGAGAACACTTTCATTTTGATTGCTTTAGCCAGTACTCCATGCATTTTGAACATCCCACAAATTTCCTCATATTTCCTCCGATGTTTACTTGGATCCTCTTCTGGCAGACCATTAAATTGCACCGTTTGTTGAACTAGTTAGATAGTCCCTTACTTGATTTCATAATTTATAGCAGTGATAGCTGGTGGGATAAGCAAGTCAAATTGTTTCCAATGTTGGGCATGATATATTCCCTCAATAGTCTATTCGCATTCGCAGTTGGCTTTTAAGCAACTTGATTATTACCGTCACTTCGTACTTCAGCCATCTTTTACCAAACGTTTTGTTGTCAGCATCTAGCTCTGAAGGTTCATTCAATTTCCAAGTTGTATGGTTGTAAGTCATCTGCTTTCACTCCTACACAAGAAAATTTGGAAAAATAAAAATAAAATTTCAAGCTAAAGTAAAATTGAATACCATCCATATTAAATTCGATCGCCGCTAATGGCGCCAAAAAATTGTTCACTAAAAATATGCATGAAATATGTTGGTCGAACAAGTAATAAAGTGGATGGTAAGTCCAAGTTATTGTCCCATAAGGAAAGATTTAAATATCAAAAACCCAATTCACGCTCTAGTTGAAAAGTTAGAAATTTTGAGTTGTTTAAAAAGAAAATAAATAAATAAAAGAAAAAACTAACAAAATAAGTAATCAAGAATGAATATGGTGATTTTGAAAGTTTTCTTCAAGATTTTTACGAACTTGAGACTCACAACTTCATCACATTTGATTCCCCTAGCTACCCATTCATTGGTCCAACAAAAACCAAATTTAGTTAACGATCTAATTTCAAGGAATTAATTAACTATCCCTCTCGAAGCTAGTTAATCCTACTTATTAGGCCCCTCACCTATCTCTAAGTGAGCGTGTTATCAGTCTCTTAAGTGCATTAATAACTAGAAACTCATGCAAATATCATCGAAGTTCAATTTGTGTGACCACACTATACACAAGCAAATCTCTGTCTTATCTTAATTAATGTCCTTTATAGCCCATTCTAATTCATGCATTCCTCTCTCGAGTTCAACAAAAACCCATAACCATCCACCAATCCGCACACCAAATAAGTGAAAGCCATAGAAAACAGTAATAAAGAATTAGCTAGAAATCAATTCCTAAAGCTTTGAACCAACAAACAAACACATATGGTTTATAATGGGGCTACATTGCTCGTCTCGAGAAACAGAATTAGTTACTCGTGATAATGATCAAATTCATATAGTAAAATAGAATAAAGTTAGAATCCATAACTGGATTTATTGAGAAAAGGGAATAAGAACGAAGAACGTTGCACCAATCTTCTTCAATCTCGAACTTGAACTCAAAATTCTCAAACAATCTCTATAAACTACTTGAGGAAAATAATGTAATTTGATATGTGTACGGATGTCCCTAATTAAGAACTAATCTAGACCTATAGAAGAGTCTAATAAGCCTTCAAAAGAGGTTAAAATTTGTGCAAAAAGCCTACAAAACTGGATTTATTGAGAAAAAGGAATGAGAACGAAGAACGTTGCACCAATCTTCTTCAATCTCGAACTTGAACTCGAAATTCTCAAACAATCTCTATAAACTACTTGAGGAAAATAATGTAATTTGATATGTGTATGGATGTCCCTAATTGAGAACTAATCTAGACCTACAGAAGAGCCTAATAAGCCTTCAAAAGAGGTTAAAATTTGTGCAAAAAGCCTACAAAAACAAGAATTTAACTTAATGCACGAAAATAGAAAATTTTCAGCCGACATAACTGTGTGGCCGTAAGGGGGTTTCCTGCTACCGCATAGTACAATTTTGCTTTGGCCTCTATTTGAAACATGCGCTCGCAAGCCTGGTCTCTTGTGGCCGCATGGTTGTTCTCTAGAAATTCTGCTCTCTAAAGTTCGTCCTAGTGGCCACAAGCCAAGCACCTTGCTGCCGCATGGTTATTTTTCAAGAATTGTGCTCTCTGAATCCCTTCAGCAACACTCATGGCTTGCGGCCGCAAGCTGTAGGTATTTTACTTTTCCTTCATTTTGGTCCTCACATTTTTCCCTGGTTTCTTTTGGTCCCCATTCTTCTAAATGTTTGCAACATCGGTCCAATTTCCTCAAATTCTTGCAAACTTGGTCCGAATTCCACCAAACTTCGTCTTGGATTGCAACCTAACAAACAACAAATAAACACATAAACACACACTTTTGACTAGAAATTAATACATTTAAACACCAACTAGCTTATTCAATTAATGTAAATTCTACATCTATCAATCATCATATATTAAAGCAAGAAAGGGAAATAGAAAATCAATTGCCATAACAAATGAATGAAATTACCATTCTAATATCTAGAATACACGTCGCTGACGTAGGCATCGTCGTCAAAACCGATGTGTATTCATCATTACAACCGATGTTTATTGTGCTTTTCTATAGTAGTGCGACACCCTATTATTAGACTAAGTAAATGGCTCACCAACAAAACCAGCATCAGACAAACTACAGTCTAACATCATATCACAGAAATCAGACATACCTGTCCCTCTACTGAATCCTGTCCGCTCAACATCATGAGAAATAACATTAAAGTCTCCCCTTACAAGCCAAGGACTATACATAAAAGTAGAAATAGCATGCAAAGCATCCCACAAAACCCGCTTCTCAACATAATCATATGAAGCATGCACAAGTGTGAGATAAAAAGTCCTGGCTAATCTAATATCCTGAACTTTAATGTGAAGAAATTGGAATAGAAGAGAGTCCATGACTAAAAGTAGATAAGAGAGACGACAACTCAGGACCAGCAACACTAAAATAACCAAAATCCTGACTATGACTCCTCTAAACAAAAATCACGTAATCACTAGACAAATCAAATCCACCAGCATCACTCAACTGGACATCTAACTCAGATGTACTGGTAGACACCACCATCTTTTCAACGAAAGGATCGCGGGAGCAACCCAGAGATACCCTCAAACCAAAATCACGGAAGGAAGGAGAAGCAATAATAGCAATATGGCATACCTGAATCCCAAGATAAGAAGGCATCAGATCTGTATCAGGTTGAGAAGCAGACATGGTCGGCGGAGTCTGACTAACTGATGAAACCACTGAGACAAGTATAGTCACTGTAGTGGGGATAGCTGAAGAGGCCGGCACTGAGACAGGCAGAGTGACAGCAATACTAGGACGTAAGGAGCCAATAGGAGAAATAACTGGCTCAGTCTAAAATCAAACCCTAAAAGTAGAACCAGGAACAGGAACCCACTGACGGGGCTGCTCAGTCATAACAACTTTCCCCTTCTCCTACTGAGAAGGGGTGGCACTGTGGGTGGGGCCTGTATAGAACTAATCACATGAGTAGAACTAGTTGGTCCAGATGATAGAGGACCACTAGATGAAGGGAGTGGCGGTGGGGAGGAGGAGCCCCAGCCTTACACTGACCATTAGGATGACCCATACACATGCAAGTAGAACAAAACATTGGCAACTTCTTATACACAATCCCCTATCAGAAACTACGATTAGGCCCTCTATCAACCCAAATCATATCAGGGAGCTTATACTCCAAATGTACCTCAATGCAGACCCTAGCCTCACTAGGTCTCAACAAATCAGAGGTGGCCTCGTCAATATACAAAGTTTGGCCAACAATTTTTGCTAAAGAATACAAAATATCCTAAGCACGTAAATTCACATTCAGTAAAAGGAAGGAAATCCAAATAAGAACAATAGGAGTTTTCTTCTCAAGATGAAAATCCGCCGTCCATTTCAACACATTCATCTCACAATTAGCAATAAACCAGTGGAGTGGGAAAATAAACGGGTATAATCTACTTCATGAACAAGATGAATCAAGATATGCATGTGGTCAATTAGACACACATTATGAACGCCAAAAAATCCAAATTGATCAAAAGCAGATCTAACAGCAGTCATGGTGGGTTTTCTATGAGGAAACTTACCTACCAATGTGTATCTGAACGGAGCAGCAAGGACAATCTCCTCCTCAAGTAAGATAGTGATAGTAGGCTCTCTCCGATGCTTGTGAAGGGATCGCAAAGCAATACTGGAAGGTAAAGAAGTCGTAAACAACGAGTCAAATGACTTCTTCTTGGTCTGCTCACTTGTAGAAAAAACTGGCCTATTAGCAAGAGCGAAGGGATATGTATGCCAGTTAGAACCCCCTGCTGGGTCCCCTGAGGGTAGGGAAGATCACGAGGAGCTGAAAAAACTACAGAAGCAGCTCCGACCGGCCACGCGTGAAGGTCACGCGCCACTAATGTCTAATCACAGACCAGCACCAGCCGCACCTTCTGGCCATGATGAGCAACTTTGTCTTCTAAATCAGTCCTTGAATTTGTCCATATCGATATAGATTTTGAGCTCATGAAATTTCGGTTCAATGTTTGATTTGGGGCTTTTTTCTGATTTTTGACGTCTCGAACTAGTTGAGCTTTGTTCTCCGGTAGATAAGGAAGCTATAGGTAGGTTCAATTAGTTGGATTGCTTCCCAGATGGAGAGATCATTGAATTAGGGCTAGAATGAACCCTAAAAAAATTATACAGATGGTCTCTGATTGATGTGAGATGGACAGAATAGGGAGATCACTTGGAGGAGCCGCTGCAGGTCGAGTTTCAAGGCTGCGATTGGGCACTATCCGGTGATGGTTTGGCTGGCGGCTGGGTGGTCTGGGGTCACTGTGGGAAGAGCTTCCGGTAGTGGGTGGTGATCTGGCGGCTCATGGTCGGAGGTGGTAGAGCTAAGCAGCATGTGTTGGGGTCGCCAATTTTTGGATTAGTCCGGAGAAAGAGAAGTCAACGCTAGTCCGAAACTTTGTTCGTTAAGGATGGGGTCGTGGATGCAGTAAATGCAAAGGCTGATGATTATAAGACTCTTAAGGATTTGTGTTGTTGTACCTGTGTAGTTGAAAATACAAAATTTGGATTAGAAGCCAATTGGTGATCATATATATATATATATATATATATATCTAATACATATTATGCATGTGAAGAAAAAGTATAACTCGAAATGCAAAAACGGCGAGGACAAACGGAGATGAAAGACGAATAGAAAAATGACTAGAGTAGATTTTGGATCTACTATAATTGATATTTTGATTGGATAGAGAAGAGTAATGTGGGTTTGAAATGTGAAATGCACTTTTACGTGATGTTAAACGGTGGTTTGGTTTCGTTCAGTTTAATGCTGTTGATTCCAGCCGTCTGATTTCAGAATTATTTGGAGTGGAGAATGAACATTCTAGGGTTTTCGTTTTAGAAAATTTTCTGCCTGACATATGCGCTATCAAACAATGAGAATTTTATTCGATTTCTTAATTTGTATTTGAATTTTTTCCCGTCCAGATTCAGAGTTGTATTATTGGTGGGTTTTTTTTATCTTTTTTTCTGCTTGCTGAACCTTACTTTATAATGGATCGTACCCCTAATTTCTACTATTATATAAAGAACCCTAAACTTCATTCTATTCATCATCCTTTCAACGGTTTTGCATTCAGTATTATACTGATTTTGTTCTCTATTTGTTTATCTGTTCGTTTTTCCTTTGCTCAAAATAAAGGCCCAACTCCATTTGTTGAGTGTCGTTAGACCTTCTTTAGAGAGGAACGCTGCGTTTCTCGTGATGGTCATTCCAAAGTAGGGACTGACTTGCAAGTTCAATCCTCCCAACCCACTGTGTCGAAATGATTTTAGTGGATGAACAGGTATTACATTTAGACCTAAGACAATGATTCTTCAACGTGATATCTCATCACTTCCCAACTTCCTAAAAGATGTTCAAGAGTTTATCCAATTTGATTAATGATCCACCTTACGAGGGAGCTGATTTGTTTGGTAATAAGTTTTATTAATACATCCGTCCGTTGTTGGCTAATTATTACGTATATTTTGCTGTTTCAATTTTTAATTTTTATTGTTCAAATATATTACATCAAACTTTTGTTTTCCCATTTGTATTCTTTCTTAAGATGCTACTGGTGTTCTAATGACCGGTGAGAATGCTAAGTTGCGTACGTCATCTGAGATCTCAAGACGATCAATTGAGTTGTTCTTCAAGACTTGCAGTAAGTATTTTCTATTAGTTTTAATTTTGTGTAGTTACTTATTTAGTTATTCTCACCTACCCTTGTGGGGTAGCTTAAAGTCTACCCCCTCCTACATAACATGCCACATGGAATGCTATTCGTCTTAAATAAGACGAATGACATGCCATGTAGGAGGGGGTAGGTGAAAAAAATTAGTTACTTATTGCTGATTTATTACGTTTCCTAATTAAAGTTCTTTGTGTATCTTAGGAAGGATGGTCTAGCATGCACGTTGTGGAATGAGCATGCTGACAAAGTAAACCAGTATTTGGCAACTCCTCGCACAGAACCTGTTATTATTACTCTTCAGCTATGTAGACTTAAAATCAATTGGGGTAACTTTTTAATATTAATTTTTTGGGTTTATTTACTTTTATTTATTATGTATTTAATGAGTCAATGTTTGTTTTAATATGTTATAATTCATTTCATGTATATAGAAGTGGAACTAAGATTGTCCAACTCTTATAATATTACGAACATCATCGTCAATGAGCATATACCGGAAATCGATGATTTCCGTAGTAGGTTGGTATTTGATTTGTTGTTTTTTTTATTTTATTTTTCCAGTTTGTTTTCATTATTTATATTGTACATGATAGTATCGATTTATATATTTTTTGGTCGATAGATTGTTGAGTTGTCTAGATTGTAATTCTGATAGATTTAGTCAAAAATCTACTTCGCCGGTTCAAACATTAATTGACGGTATTGATCCTCATGCTATAAAGACCGTTAATAAATTCCACGCCATGAGAGAGGTTCTATTCTTTTCAAAATAGTTACTATACATGTTATATTAATTGTTGTAAACTCCTTTATAACTTTAATAGTTTCTATATTTTGTTGTATAGACTCGCCCATGCTCTATTATGCTACTATCAAAGAGGTTCTGTTGAAGTGTAACTGGTGCTACCTTGCATGGGGAAAGATTGTTACAAGAAATTAACCCCAAAGGGAAAAGCTTATTTTTGTCCAGGCTGCCACTTATCCTATCCTGACGGTGTTTATAGGTGTATGATGAGGATTACTGTACAGGATAGAAGAAGCAGTTTATATGTCTATCGAGCTACCCTAAGGTTTTTGATGATTTGGTTGGGAGATCTTTGATCTTTAGGATAGAAATTAAAAATGACGATATTAAAGCAGGTGGCGACATGAGTAGAATTTCTGACCACGTGGCCTAATAGATCGATATGTACCCCGTGAACTAAGTGACGGTGAGGCAAATATTCCCCATGCTTGTTATTTGTCCATATATATATATATATATATCATGGTTAACCTTTTTCAAGAGGAATCTGGCCCTGAATATGATCTCGAGTCGTTATTTGAGAACCCGAATGCTGTAGATTCGAATGTAATGAATGTATTAAGGTTCGGTAGCATATGGTTTATAATTTTAAAATTTTTAAATCTACTTTTTTATGGCCTTATCACTGCAGACTGTGGATCATTTCTGTGAGGACGATGATGCATTTCCTTTGACGATCCCCTCAAAAAGAGCTTTGTCTGAAGATGACAATAGTGTTGGTGCAGCTTCAGTTCAGAAATCAGCCACTAAATGTCGTCGCGCAGTCAAGTTGGAGAAAAATTAAATACTTTAAAATATGCATTGAGATACATTTTATGGGCTACACTATTCCTGATACTCTTATTCTGCTACGTTTTACCTATATTTTACGTTCCTTTTTGGTTATTGTTTTGGAGATTTAGTTTTCATTTTCTGCAGCATCGGATGCAGTATGATTAATAATTGGTTTTTTGATTTATGGCTCATTTACTAATTTTAATTGCTTGATTTGTTCTGTTTACCATGTCCTTTTCATCTTTTTTTTTTTTTTTTTTTTAACTGATATATTGAATTAGCTATTATTGCATGAATCTTCGTTAACCGTTTTATTTGACTAAGGCATTGATTTTTATTTTCGTACGTTGGGTTTAAGATATTCTATTTGTTATTGCCAAATATTATTTACGAAGATTGAATGTATTATAGAAAACATTTGCAAACAGCATTTTTGTGGAGGATTAATCATATGCCATTATCAGCGATCTAATTAGAGGTTTGTTCTATATTTGTTTTATTATAGATGTTGCTTCAAATTGTGCAATTGTTACATTCCTGATATGTTCTATTTCGTTGATTTCCTGTAATTGCTTGTTTAGGATTTAAAGTAATGTGGTAGCATATATTTAGTTAGAATGATGTGGAGCTGATACCAATGGCTTATTGGTTTCGAGGGTCATTGTCCATCATAGCCATTTCATTTGAGTTGCTCTGGTATCTTCCTTTACAAATTTTTATTCACCATCTTTCCCTTCTCTGTTCCCTAAACTCTTTTTTATTTAATTATTATTATTATTGTTATTATTATTATTATTATTTGCAATTTATTTTTAATTTAGGTCTTCACTTTTTTATTCTCCTTCGATCGTTGTGGGTTTCTTTTTTTATTGACTAAAGATGCAACATTTTACCTTCAATGTGATGGGGCAGAAATTTTTTACACAGCTGTTACACTTGAAGATGCCATCAACATCAGGAGATAGGGTCAATTATTTCATTCCAGTGTTGGATTCCCAGATATATTCACACCTTCACGATGTGTAGTTGGTTTCTTACATCCATTGCGGCATTGCTTGTTGGACGTAGATTCTTGGTTTACAGAAACCCGACTAGAAAGTTCAATGCTTTAGTCAAATGTAGTATATTTTTTAATGCTTAAACTTCATTTTTTTTGTAATGTCAATCTCTATTCTCCTGCTATTTATGCAGTCCTTTAGAATCTATATTTGTAATGAATACATTATTTACAAGTGCAAAAATGCCATGTAATATGTCAATGTAGAAAATAATTTTGAAAGTAATATTATATCCATTACCAGTTTCTTTTTGAAGTTTTTTACATTTTGCCTATTCCAAATTTTTTATGGGAAAATATATCCACACTACACTTTTTTTATAGTTACACCATATTTTTATTACATTGAAGGTCCTTAATCTTTATAACTTTTGAAGTTTGCGTTCCAACAAATCTTATTGCATTTTTCTCAACCATTTAATTAAATTTTATATCTTGTTTCTTAATAATGATTATTGTTCAAAAACATTCATTCATATTTATTAGAATCATAGGAAAATATATATTTTACTTTTACGGATTTTTCCTTTTTGACTTATTTAAAAGATTTAAGTGGTTCTTACACCAAAATTTTTAGAAAAGCATCATTGTTCGATATGATATGTGATAATCAATTGAAATTATGTATAAAAATATCGCAAAGAAAAAGTGAATGTCTTAATCTAAAAATATGAAAAAATGAAGGATAGTAAACACGATTAGAGTGTGGTGTGTTTAGTAAAACAGTGGCGTCAATATAACCACCCATTTTTTATTGTATGTTTCCCAAGTTCTTTATGTGGGAACAGAGTTAATTTGATCAATTTTGATAATTAATCATTGTTATGTATAATTAATTTAATCAAATTATTATCTTTATTATATACGGGAAGGGTTCCATACTAATATTTTTAGCACAAGTACTTTTCTCAATTAATGTCAAATTTTCCTCCTCATTTTTAATGATCAACACCTATTCTTATTATTTAAGAAAAAAAAATCTATTTCTTCTAATCCCGTTAAAAATATGTATTTACCTAATTCATCCCAATTAATTCACTTAATTCCGAACAAAAAAAAAAACATTCTATTGAAATCCATAATTAAACTTTACTTTGTGACTGCTGACAACCTCCGTTTTTTAATCACGAGTATTATTTTTTAAATTAACTATGATCGGAGTCCTTATAATTCTAAACAAATTACGTGTGCATCATACATGCATTATGTAATGCCTCGGGTTCGGGTACCCGAGACGTTAACAAAATTTTTCTCTCTTACTAAATAAAATAAATCAAGAGTGGATATAAAACGGAAAATATCTTGATTCGATAGTGATAATATAAAGGATAATTTGTTAGTGATAAGTCAAAATGTTTCACACGACATCAAAAGTTTTCTAAGTACTTAAACAAAGTTCGAATCATTCAAAATAAAGCTAATTTAATTTATTTTGAAAACCACCATTGCTCAAGGCGTATCCTCCGACTACAAATCTGTAAAATATTAATTTTGAAAGGAATGAGTATTTCATAGAAATACTCAGTAGACTCAGCACAATATTAACCAATTTATACTATAAACAGACATATAAAAATGCAAATTCACATCTTATAAGTCTCAAATAGTCTCTACTCGAAAGCACGAATTGTATGGTAAATACAGGTTTCCGACTTTTGTCTCATACCCTAAGGCATATAAAATACTAGCACGCATAGTAACATCATAGTATGCATACATAGTCTATGCATAGCAATAAAGCATATGCAAAAGTCTGGTCTTATCTCATCTCAGGCATAAAGCAGATAAGCTTATGTAAATAACATATAAGAACATAAATCACAACTCCATATACAATTTATAAAACAACCAATTAATATTAGCACTATTTGTGAGAGAATATCTTTAGAAAATAGTCTACCACAAGTTTCTCTGAGTCAAGCTAATGGGCAAGGCTTACTCACTTTATTCTTCACTCCTCGCCTATAAAAGAATATAAAACTCAAATTAGGATTTTTAGTGAAATGGGCTATTTATGAAAGGAACTATTTTTAAAACTAAGTTATAATAAAATAATTATATGAAATGCTTAAGGGTGTAGTGCCTAATGTGATTAATGCCCAAAAGTTAAAGAAAACTAGGAAATCAAGCATTAACCAAAATTTAGGTATAAAAATAAATGAATTTATTTAAAATAATTTAGAAATCCTTAAAAATTCAATAATCCCAAAAAATTAAAATTTAAATAGTTAAAGTCATTAAATCTCATATTTAATAAAAAATAAGGCTTTAATTAAAAATAAGTATAAATTAATTTATGGGTTTAAATGAATAAAGTCTAAACATAAACTAAAATTAAAATTTTATAAACTCTCAAGGCTAATTTGAAAAAATCCCAAAATAAGAGACTAAATTAATTGAGAATAAAATTTTATAGGCTAAAATAAAGAAAACGTAAGTTTCCGGACCCATCTGAATGGGATCTAAAATTTCAAGGGCCAAACGTAACCAAGGCAGAAAATTATATACTTACTTAAACATAACCAAAAATATAGGGCTTAAATGACACATGGTAAAAATTTTGGGCTGAACTTAAAACATTAAAAAGTGTGATATTTCCCTACAAGCCCCCATTTTCGTTCAAACGCATGGGCTCAAAGACGAAAGGGGCAGCTCTGATTTCATCGCCCTCGCCGGCGAACCCTAGCCGGAGCACGGGGCCAGTCCTATGCGCGACGACACTGGCCGCAAGAGAAAGATTTTGGGGCTCAAGCACGGCGGGAGATGGACAAAACTGAGCTGAAACAGTTAGGGATTTACCCCTTGATTCGAAAAATAGACCAAAATTTCTGTACAATGTGAAGGTAAAGGCTTGGGCTCGGTCCTTAGTTGTGAAAGGGATGGAGATAATGAAGTTTTTATGGTGCAAGAAATGGTGGTTGCGTGGTAGGGGCAGTGGCGGTCGGCGGTGGCTGAGGTGGTGGTGCACGGTTGTGGTGGTTGAAACTCTATGGTTGTTCTTCCATTTTCTTTTGCTCTCTGCTTGAAGATGAAATGCTTTATAAATGTTGAAGTTGTAAAAAAAAAAAAAAAATTTGATTTGGGTTGAACAAGGCAGTGTGTATAATGTGATGGATATCAAATTTCCAAGAAATCCCCTGTGTGCATATGGAAGAAATGTACCAGGGAATGTAACCGTGTGTGTGTATTTGTGAGATTAAACTTGTACAAATAAATCTTTCCAAGACTTTGTTGTATGAAATGTTCAACTTATTCTTGTGTATATCTATGTGTAGGGTGTGTAGGTTGCTGTAAATGATAGTGTGTGTATATTCTTGTTATGAAATATATAGAAAAGATGATGTTGAAGGTGGAGGTGTTGTGCTTGTTAAAGGAGGTGGTGCGAAGATGAACATAGAAAATCCTTACAAAATTTCAAGACAAAGGGAAAAAGATAGAAAATTGTCAGAAAGGTAGAGGAGATGAGACCTTGCTGGCTGCTGGCTCAAGTTGTGAGTTGCAAGAAGTGAGGAATTGGAAATTATATATACTAGTATTTTTAGTATAGGGTTACATGGATAGAGAGGGTTGGAATGAGGCATAACCAAAATGGTAAAAAAATGAATTCTTAGATTTAAATTTTTTTTGTAGAAGTTGGCTAATGACTAAAAAAATTTGGAAAATATTAATTATGCTAACTTATTTAAATGACTAATTAAATGGTAAATAAATAAATAGATAAATTCCTATTTAAGATAAATCCTTATTATTATGTATAATTAAATTAGGTTAAAGAATTAAATTCGAAGAAATATGTAGTGACGCGACTTAAGAATTTGAAATTGTAAAATTTATAGTTTTAAAATTTTCGGTCGCTACACATTATCGATCCAAAACTTTAGAGGAATTTTGATACAAAACTTTAATGTCATCTTATACAAAAGCTCTATTACTAAATGATTTGGTTCTAAATTTTGTACGAGACTAACATACATAATTATAATTGCATTTGATTACTGCATTCTTTTTAAAAGGCTTTTGCTTAATTTATTTTTTCCTTCTACTTATTGTTAAAAATTTATTCGTGTCTCCATTTTTTCCATATTTTCTACACAATCTATGATCTATCATGGATATTGTTAATCAAAGAATATAAAAAGGGCTACATCATGGAGTGAAAGCAGCAAATAAATTTCAAATTATGATTAATTAATTTTCAATTTAAATTAATACAATCTATACAAACAATGTAGTCTCATTTTCTTTATTAGGATTAACTAATTGCAATGGAAATTTAATTTAACTCCTTTTTTAAAAGGCTTTCGGTATGTTTATTTTTTTCTTTAAGTTTATTGTTAACTATTTTTTCGCCTATGTTTTTTTCCCCAAAATTTCCACGCGATCTACCTCGAATGTTGTTAATCAAAATTTATAAAGAGGTCTATGTCTCGTTATTTCCTATTGAAATATGGAGCTCATATAAATGTGGGGTGGCGTAATCAGTCAAGAGCAATTAAATACCTTTTTAAGCATATCAATAAGGGCCACGACTGAATTATTGTGACAATTTGTAGTACTATTGATAAAGCTCCAGAAAAAGATAGTGATGAGAACAAGATGTACTACGATTATTGTTATATTTCTGTATGTGAAGTAGTTTGGCGTATATTTGGGTTTAACATTCAGAGATCGGAAGAGCGTCGTTGAGAGGTTGAGTTTTCATCTCCCGGATGAGCAAACTATTATTTATTCTGAAGGAGATTCAATTAATGATGTAGTCAATCGTCCTACTGTCAAGGAAAACTAGTTTGCAGCTTGGTTTGATGCTAAAAAAAGTATCCTCAAGCTGAAAATTTAACATATGCTGAGTTTCCTAATAAGTTTGTTTGGAAGCAACAAATAAGAGAATGGGTTCCGAGACATCGAGTTATGTCTATTGGAAGATTGTATTTCATTCGTCCAGGGACTGGAGAATAATATTAATTGAGAACACTTTTTTGAGTTGTTCGTGGCACCAAGAGTTATGAGGAACTCAAAACTGTTAATCGTAAGCAGTAAGATGCATTCAGAGAGGCATGCTATGGCCGTGGGTTACTTAATGATGACAAGGAATATATAGACGGCATATTGAGGCAAGTCAATGGGGTTTTGCTTATTCATTACGAAATCTTTTCATGACTTTCTGACAGTCTATCAAGACCTAATGCTGATATTGTTTGGGAAATGTATTGGGAATACATGTCTGATGACATACTATATAGACATTGTAGACTTTCACACCAGTAAGGTAATAATTTCTTAAATAATCCTCTTATTCTTTTTCCATCTTTGCCTTTAAAATTATTTGTTTCTTTTAAGAAATTCTATTATACTCTCTCTCTATATATATATATATTTGTTGTTAATTTTTGTTATATATTTCATAACTTTATATGACTGACGATGAAGTTAAAAATTATATTTTGATTGAACTTCAAAAGTTGTTGCGTAAGAGAGGGAAAAGCCTCATGGACTATGATTCAATACCTTATCCTGAAGATATTTTCTTTTCAGATTTACAGAATAGCCTAATTAATGAAGATATGCACTATGATAAAGTTGCGTTAGCAAGTGAACATCTTGATTTTGTCTCCAAGCTAACAGATGAACAAAAGCATGTTTATAATACCTTTATGCATGTTGTTGATTCTGATAGTGGTGGTGTTTTCTTTTTATATAGGTATGGAGATACAAGTAAAACATTTGTTTGGAAACACATTGTCAACAACAATTAGATCAAGGGGTGAAATTGTTTTGAATGTAGCATAGAGTAGAATAACTTTTTTACTTCTTCCTGGTGGAAAAACATCACATTCTAGGTTTGCTATACCACTTAATGCAACTGAGGATTCTACTTGTGATATTAAACATAGAAGTCCACTCACCAAACTAATTGAGGAGACAAAACTAGTTATTTGGGGTGAACCTTCCGTGATGAATAAATTTGTTTTAAGACCTTGGATAGAACTATGCGTGATATATACAATTTAAAAATCCTTTGAACATGGAACAACCATTTGGTTGAAAAACAATGGCTTTCAGTGGAGATTTTAGATAAATATTACATGTGATCCCAAAGGGTTCTCGATAGGATGCTGTACACGCATCTTTAAACTCATTCTACTTCTAGAATTTCTGTAATGTTTTGAAGTTAAAAAAAAAATATGACACTGCAGGATTCTAATGGAGAAGACCATTGTACTGAGCTAAAGAAGTTTGCTGAGTGGATTCTAAGAATCGGAGATGGGAAAATATGTGAGGATAATGATGGGACAACATTGATAAAGATTCCAGATGATCTGTTGACTCATCAGTTAGACAATCTAGTTACTGGATAATAAATAGTACATACACTGGTTTTCATGGCATTACCTTCTTCTTGAGTATTTTGTTCTTTATTGCCTAGCATACAAACTTACTTGTTGGCATGTTCAGGTGGGCTGCGGGCGTTATATACATCTTGAGAGTATAAGGTAATTTTTATCCATTTCTTGGTTTTATTGTGTGAGAGAGATTTAATTTTGGATTTAGAAATTATATATGATGCTTAGGTTTTTTGTCAAATTTGATAAAGATGTGTTTTGTGGTTTTATTAGGAGGAATATAAAATTTGTTGGGCTTGTTTGTTAAACACACACATATATATATATATATTTGTACATTGTTATGAGTATATATGATTTAGGTAGATATTTATGAAATTTTCGAGTGTCAATCATGGAATTTGTTCATTCAATAAGTTGGAGAAATGTTAATTACACTCTACATGTTTGATTAAATGTCTCACAAATTTTTGTTGAAAGTTTTTCACACTATTGTAGTATTTTACATATAGATTAATATTATTGATTCGAACTAAAATTGTAATGAGAATAGATAAGTAGTTAACCTATAAGTATTGAAATTTCAGCAAAGTAAAAAAAAAAAATCAAAAAATCTAAAAGTTATTTGCTTAAATTTGTGATGTCAATAGAGGAGCGTAAAAAGATTGTGAAATGGCCAAGTACTTTAGGGAAGGCAAATATTAATGTAATACTTTAATTAAATTTCAATATTACAAATGGGCCGAGAAGTACTGATGAAAAAGTAAAATGAATAAAATCAACTAATGTAAATATTTTTTGATTAAATTTGTGATCCAAATTAATATATGTAATTAAAAGAATTGATGATGGGTTAAATTTTTATAATTAACAAGTATTTTTGGTCAATTATATTCAGAGAATCAAATAACGTAACAATCTTTTGAAAAGTAAGAAAAATTTACCCGTTAAAAATGAGTGTTTTGGCCCTCAAATTAATAGGTCGTGAGATATATATGGATCGGTTGGATGTATGAGAGACGTACCATACAAGAATATTTGAATAGGGTTGAAGAGTTTGTAAAATTTACTGAAGGTAATAGAAGAAGAAAACGAGAAGAATTGATGGCTTGTCCTTGTCGCGATTGTGAGAATCTTAAGAAGTATCGTAGCTATATCGAAGTGAAGTGCCATTTGATTAGGCATAATTTTAACGAAGGTTATATGTGGTGGTTTTGGTATGCTGAGGATTTACTTCCTCAGGTGAGAACTGTTGACAATAAGGATGCTCAGGAGCAGAACACGGTAAATAAAAGTGATGAGATTAATGTGGCCACAGATGATATTGATGATGTCCAGAATGACCGGATAGATGAAATGATGAGTGATTTACAAGATGATTTCATTGAGGCTCCTCAAATTTTGACGGCTTATTCATTGATTCCGAAAAGCCTTTGTTTCCTGGATGTAAAAAGTTCACAAAGTTGTCTGTTGTGTTCAAATTGTATAACTTTAAGCAAAGAATGGGTGGAGTGATAGGAGTTTCACAAGATTATTGGAAATTCTAAGAGACATGCTTCTTGAGGATGACGAGCTTTCTAGCTCAACCTAAGGGGCAAAAAAATTGTTGTGCCCGTTGTGTACAGAGATTGAGAAGATACATGCATGTCCAAATGATTGTCTTGTACCGACATGAGTACAACAACTTGTATGAGTGTCCAAAGTGTAGAGCGTCACGGTTTAAGAGAAATGACAGCCATGAAAAAAGTCGGGATAAGAAAGGCCCTCTGGCAAAGGTGTTATGGTATCTGCCCGCAATAACTAGGTTTAAACGCTTGTTTGTGAATGCAAACAATGCGAAGAAAATGCGATGGCATGTTGATGGGGAGGAAAGAAGACAGAAAACTCAGACACCTGGCTAATTCTCCGCAATGGAGGAATATAAACATGATGTTTCCTGACTTCGGTGGCAAAGATAGGAATCTTAGGCTCAGATTATGTACAGATGGAATAAACCCGTATGGTAATATGAGTAGTCGACATAACACTTGGCCTGTTCCTTTATATGTTGCAATCTTCCTCCTTGGTTGTGTATAAAGCGGAAGTACATAATGTTGTTGTTGTTGATTTCAGGTCTTAAACAACCGGGAAACAATATAGACGTATACATCACGCCACTTATTGATGATTTAAAGTTGTTGTGGAATGACAAAGTATCAGCCTTTGATGCACATATCCGGATGCAATTCACATTATGTGCAATGATTTTTTGCACCATAAACAACTTTTCAGCATACGGTAACTTGTTAGGTTATAATAAAAATGGAGCCAAAGCATGTACCATTTGTGAAGACGCCACGATTGATCTTTGGTTGAATAACTGCAGGAAAAATGTGTTCATAAGTCATCGGATCTTTCTTCCATTTGACCACCGGTATCGAAAAAAGAAAAAGGCTTTCAATGGTAGAACCAAGACTCAAGTTGCCAGCTTGCCATTAATAGGAAAAGAGGTTTATGAAAGGGTTAAAAATGTTAATGTTGTGTGAGGTAAAACTTCTAAGCCTCCACAGAAGAGTATATGGCAAAAGCAATCTATATTCTAGGATCTACCATACTGGCAACACTTGCAAGTTAGACATTGTCTCGATGTAAAACACATTGAGAAAAATGTGTGCAATAGTCTCATTAGAACGTTATTGAATATTTCTACAAAGACAAAAGATGGTATCAAAGTTAGAAAAGACATGGTAGAAATGGGGATACGGGAGTAGTTAGTACTGCAGGAGTTTGAAAAGCGTACATTTTTGTCCCCTGCATGTTATACCTTGTCTAAATAAGAGAAAACTAGCTTTTGTGAGTGTCTGAATACTGTTAATGTTTATTTGGCTATTCGTCAAACATCAATAGACTTGTAAGTATGGAAGACTTGAAATCGGTTAGAATGAAGTCTTATGATTGTCATATCTTAATGCAACAGTTCTTATTGATTGCAATACGAGATATATTGCCAAAACACGTTAGGCATGTCATAACTAAGCTCTGCTTCTTCTTCAACACAATTTGTTGCAAAGTCGTTGATCCCGAGACGTTGGATGCTTTGTAGGCTGATGTTGTTACCACTCTATGCCAGTTAGAAATGTATTTTCTACCATCATTTTTTGATTTTATGGTGCATTTAATCGTTCATATGGTTAGAGAAGTTAAGATCTACATTCTGATGTTCTTGAGATATATGTATCTGTTTAAGAGATATATGGGTATTTTGAAAGGATACTTGAGAAGCCGATCTCGACCATAAGGGACTATAATTGAAGGTTATACTACTTAGGAGGCTATTGAATTTTGAACAGATATATGTATCCGTTTAAGAGATATATGGTGTTTTTGAGATATATGTATCCGTTTAAGAGATATATGGGTATTTTCAAAGGATACTTGAGAAGCCGATCTCGACTATAAGGGAGTATAATTGATGGTTATACTACTTAGGAGGCTATTGAATTTTGAATAGATTACCTAGATGGTATTGAAGCCGTTGATATTCCTAAATCACGACACAAGGGGAGACTTGGAGGTAAAGGTACGATTGGATTCAAATCAGTCGTGCCCAGGGCCGAAATATGAGATAAAGCATACCTCCTTGTCTTGGAGCACTTTACTGTAGTTCACCCATACTTGAATGAGCACACTTCAACGTTAAGGCGTCAGAATCCTTCGAAAGGTGAGATGTGGCTGGCCAATGAACATAATCGCACATTTATAACATGGTTCAGAGATAGAGTGCTCCAACAGTTGACCCATACACCGACGGTGATTATGGTAACAACAAGATGGTTAGCGTACAGCCCTGGGGTGGACGTTTCTTGTTACAAAGGCTATGACATTAATGTTTACACATTTTACACTAAACGTCAGGATGATAAGAGCACGATGCTGAATAGTGGAGTGACATCAGTAGCACTTTCATCATAATATTCTAGTGTCAATCATGGGAGGCCAGTTGATGCCACAATGTCATATTATGGTGTCATTGAAGAAATTTGGAAACTTGACTACAAGGTTCTGAAGGTGTCTCTTTTTCGTTGTAAGTGGGTTGAAAACCGTCGGGGTGTTTGAGTTGACGAATTAGGTTTCACTCTGGTAGACTTTGGTTGGCTAGGCTATCTTGATGACCCTTTTATACTTGCATCACAAACAAAGCAAGTCTTCTACATTGTTGATCCTGTTGAGCCTAAGTGGTTAGTCATCCTTCAAGGCAAGAGACGTATAGTTGGTATTGATGATGTGGTTGCTGAAGAAGACTATGATCAATTTGATGAAACACCTCTCTTCTCTGTTGGTATACAACATATGGCTACGGGGGATGATAACATAGACACAAATTACATGTGTTCAGATCATGAGAAAGGCCTGTGGATTGACCATCGCTCATAATAGCATCATCATGTAAGATCATTTGCATGCTTTTTGCGTTATACATGCTCCTAATTCTCTTGTTTGTGCTAATATCTTGTTGTTTTACTTATAGCTTTGTTGGTTATACTAAGGGGTTTATGCTTGTGGTTATACATAGGTAGGGACGTATTTTGAGCGCTTTTGATGTCTGACAATTCAGGTGCAGTAGGTGAAGAGGCTAGCTACAATAAGAAGCAAACGAGAGGTCCATCAACTTATAAGAAGAAGAAGAAGCAAGATGTAGCGGTTGAATAGGACGAGCTTGGTTAGCCTATCGGGCCGTTTGCTTTAGAGCTGGGCAAGTATATAGGGAGTGTGGGGCGGATTCATGTGCATATAAACCATCCAGATTGGAAGGCAGTTGAACCATCCCTTAAGGATCTTATATAGGAAGAGGCCAAGGTATTGAGTGAGTTTACATGGTTCAATTTGATATCATATAATGGGTGATTTTACCATCAACATTGTTCAATATTCTTCTCTTGCAGAAAAGATTCAATCTTGAGAATGATGTTTTGAAGCCAGCTGTATTGAGTAAAGCTTGGAAGAGACTAAAAGACTTCAAGAATAAGGTTGTACGAAAGTTCATCAACGAGAAGCACCCTAAATATAAATCTCCTTATAATCTTTATAAAGGGATCATTTCGCTAGAACAGTGGAAGAAGTTCAAGCAAGATCGAGCCACTCTGGAGTTCTTAGCACCATTTAAAGCAGACTTTATTTTGCTATTTCAACATCGGGTAAAAACTAAAGCAGTTGGTAAATTGACTTCCAGGAGAAAAGCAGTAAGGGGAGGCAGAGTCAAGCGTAAAATGAGCATCCTTACTTTTTAGGCTCTGCTGCTTATGCATGTAGGAGGGCGGAGTGGGCCATTGGAGACCCCCTCTCTTCCTCCTCATCATGTGTTTCAGTTAGCTCAACCCTTCAGATCGATGATCGTAGTCTAGACTAGGCTCGGGCAAGGTATAAGAAGGGTGCCGATGGAAATTATTACATGCCGAACGATAAGACAAAGGAGACTTTTGAGAAAATTGTAAGTATACATTAATAATTAATTTTCTCTTTAGTTAATTTACTTGCCATTTATTCACCTGTACTATATTTATCTTTTATTTTTCAAGGAGAAACAATTGCACGAGGAGGCTGGCCAACCGTCGTTTGTCCCAAAGAGACAACAAGATATATTAACGGTGGCGCTTGGAAAAGAGGAGCACTCTGGTCGAGTGAGGGGCTACAGTGGATACGTCACTATAAGGGACAATTATGGACACCTTGACAAGATAAAAAGACAAATGACTGGTGTCGTGTCATTGGAGGATCTTCGACAGGTGATCACATCACATGTGGAGGCTAGCACCATTAAGCCGGGGGTAAGGAAAGAGACCATGACACAGATGCAGGCTCAGTTCGATATGATGCAATTGCAGATGTCCTCTGTCTTGACTTAATTTGAGTTATTTATAGTCAAAGATTCAAATTTACATTCTCATAAAATATTCTAGAAACCACTGGATGTTGATGATGCTATACCTTGAACGGAATACAGTGCACTTCTTTGGCTCTCTGGAGGATAACAGGCACAAAATGCCTATCAGGCTGTAGTTGACTGTGTAAGCAATTATTAGTAACTATTGTATATTATTCTTTTTTTCATTTTTTTATGTTTGAGCTTGTTTAACTTATATGTGTGTGTGCGCGCGCGTGTGTGTTTACTTTAGGGTGCTTAAAATGTTGTGGGTGTCAGGGAAAATGGTGAAGAAAAGTCTCATGTGAAAAACAATCAAGGTATGAAAAATATCATCTAAATGTTATAATAACTATTGAAGTTTCAAATTTTAGTGATTTAATTACTAATATTTATTTTCAACTCATTTGAAATTTTAGTGCACTCAGCAACCCGGATCTGATAAGTGTGGCTATTGTGTCATGAGAAATATGTACAAGATAGTCACCATATATTCTGGTTCCGAAGAATATCTTGATATGGTATAAATACTTATTGAATACAAAGAATTATCTAATCATTCATGTATTTATTTTACTAACAAATTATAATTATATTTCTTTTTTTTTTTTGTCATAGGCATATGAAACTGAATCATATATTCAAGCGAATATAGATGAGGTTCGGGAATTGTGGGCCGAGTACTTTCTCCAACATTGTACTTTTTTTTGTCTTAAATATTGATTGTAGTAAGATTTTAATGAAGGCGGTGATGATTGGAGAAGTGTGTGTGTATATATATATATATAGTAATATAATAATTACTGATTTTTGGAGTACTTTGATTTATGTTCAATGGTTAGTTTTATTTTAATTCATTGGTTTATTTATGTTAGCTTATAATGCTAGATTACGTCATTGCTTTTGTAGTAGAATTTGTAAACTCATTTATATTAAGTTGGTGATAATTGCTTTAAAATGTATGTAAATTATTATTATTAGTGCTGCTTTTTCTTGGCAAGCTGTGGCTCATGCATTTGTTGTTTTAGGGTCATAGGAACACGGGCATAATTTATTTGTCGGTTGTTTACTTTAGGCGTCGGTTGTTGGGAACACGGGCATAATTTATTTGTCGGTTGTTTACTTTAGGCGTCGGTTGTAGACAACAACCGACGCCTATAGTATAACTTCAGCATCAACAAATAACCGACACATATGCACTTCCAATGAACGTCGGTTACATAAGTGTCGACGTCAAAACCGGCGCGTATTTATTATTACAACCGACACCTATTAGGCTTTTCTGTAGTAGTAAAAATCAATCAATTAATTGTATTAATTAACCAACTTTATTAGAAATTGGGGATTACGACAAAATAACTCTTTATTTTGTTGTTAATATCAAAGTCATACTTTGATATAAGTTTTGGAAAGATTTAGGGTTGAAATCACAATTTGAATTAGGTCAAAATATAACTTTTATCCAAAAAAACAATTTTGGCAAAACAATTTTTTCATAAAGTTTAAATTTTGACTAAATGGAAAAATTTCTAAAATTTTGCAGAACTTTTAAGTTGTCATTCAAACCCCATAAATCAATTTGTCAAATTTGAAAATATGAGACTTATTTTGAAATTTCCAAAAATTCAGGGTTCATCTGTGAAGTTCCAAAACTTAGAGGACTGTCTTAGCAATTTTAGAAATTACATGGACCTTCATGTACATGTAAGCAACCCGGGGGCTTACTGTGGAATTTCTATAATTGCATAATAGGCCGTCCTCTCCAAATCGACGCTGACTGTTTAGGCTAGGGTTCGAAACCCTAGCCTTGACAAATCCGGCGTCGCTCGGACGAGGACTGGCCCGTCCCGGCCGTCGCCAAAGATAGAAACACCACAAATAGGCTGATGTTGCTTGTAGCAGCCCGGTGCTGCTGTAATAGCTAGTAGCAATGTGGCTGCGGCGCTGATTGTCTACCGTTGAAACTATTCCTGCGGCTGTCCAGAACGGCCAACGCCTTTTCTGAATTTTTTTCTTTCTTCGTAGCTGTTCGTTCATCCATCCCAAATCAGTATAGATTCAAGTAATGAAATCAAATTTCACATTTTACTAGTCAATATTCACATATCAAATTGATATATACAATAATAACAATAATTGTGTAAATTCATCAAAAGCAACAAATTCTAACAAGATACAAGGTAGGCTCTGATACCACTGTAGGGAATTGAACAATATATGCATAGCGGAAATTAAATAAACATTCAATTCCTATGCCTATGGTCAACCTTGTACTTCAAAGGAATTTTTGATAGAACATACCTCTTTGATGAACCCCGTAAATTGCAAATCCTGATTGACCGTTGGAGTAATGCTCATCACCATAGCTGTCCAATTGTCTAGCCTCTAACAGTAATCCACATGGCATGAATGGATTTGGAACTTCATAACAATGAATAATTCAAAGGGGATTATGAGAGTATGTTTAGGTTCTGTCAATTTCATGTGCTAGCAAGAAATGGATAGAATATCCACGTTCTTATTATGTAAAATTTGTCATACGAAATTTTCCCTTATCGTCACTCTCTTAAACCCTAAACACAAGACGCCTATTTATAGTTGTATGATGCAAAACCCTGGTCTTGTTGGGCTTCTATGGGCCTACAACTAAACCGGTCAACTAATTAATTAATTCGACCCGATTAAACCCGATCCAACTAATTAGACCTTTGACATGAATTCCAACATATATTCCCTTTGTAATAGTTGGGTATTATATTCATGTAAATTCCTTTGGTTATATACAAAGGAATATGAGTGGGAATTCTTTGTAAGTTTTTTTCAATAGTAATTGCTGTTCTTTGGTGATTTCCACTTATTTTCAATCTCAATCTTCTATGATCATATGAGTTTGAACTAATCTAAGATTTATAAGTGTTTTTTCTTTTACTTTTTAACTTTTTTTGTTCTCCCGTGTAACATACGGGGTGAGAATTCTTGTGGGATAAAAAAAAAAGAAGTGAATTGAGATTTGCGCTATCGAACAACGAAAAGTTGAGGAGAGTTATATAGATGGAGATTACAATTACACAAGTAGAAACAAATGCACAAGCATACCTAGTACCTGAAGGCTTGTACTATTTCACTAAAACTAATGCAACAGGAGTTTTTATTTGTCTTAGAACCAGAAGGCTTGTACCTAAAGGCTTGTACCCGAAGGCTTGTACTTAGAACCAGTATTTATTTAGAAGTCGTATTTATTACTTATTTTTTTATTTATTTATCTTTTTATTTGTTTATTTTCTTGACTTTGTTGACAAGATAGGTTTTACTAGAATTAGATTATTTTGAATACTATAAATATAGGGCTTATTTCATTGTATTGATCACCTTACTTTTATGAATAAAATTTATTTCAAAAATTCATCTTGATTTTTCTCAAGAACTTGCCAGTTCTTATCTTAACAACTTGTGGGTTGTTTGAGCTTGCGAGCTCTCCCATTGGTTCAGCATCAATTTTGGTATCAGAGCACGTCGTCTCCTTTGGCCTATTTGGTGTTACAAGTGTTTGTCGAGGTAATGAGCACGCTTCGCCCTAAACCCAACGTCCTACCCAACCCTGAATACTCTACAGTAATTATCCTCTTCCACTTTCGTCAAACCCAAACACACATACAACTATCGTCCAATTAATAGTTTCCTCTTTACTTGGTTTGGTTTGTTTCTTCTTTTGTTAGTTTGAAAATAAAAAAAAAAAAATTCCTGCTGCTATTTAAAAAAAAAAATTCCTGCTACTATTTAAAACGCAGCAATTCTTGGTCTCCGTATGTAGATATTTCCTAGTTGTTTAAAAAAAATCTACTTGAAACAGGAACAGACGAGCCAAGCCCTAATCAAATCCAAGGGAAATTCTAGGCCCACTACACCACCACAAACAAGCCCAACCCACTACACATAAAAATATCCCAAAACCCCAGCCCAAAACATCATCCCCAGCCCAAATCCATCCCAGCCCAAAACATCATCCCCTCCATCCAATAGCGTGTTTGTGCCTTCGACAACACCGTCCGCCATTGCTGCCAAGCTCGACAGTGAGCCTTTGGATGCTACCACCTCCTCACTTACTGACCCACACCACGCCACCGCCGCCACGCCACCATTCCGCTCCTGTCGCTCCTGCTCTGTGCTTCATCGCTGCTGCTCTGCTGGATTTTGTTGCTGCTTCTGCGTTGCTACTCAGCTTATTCTGCCGCCGCCAACTCTCTACTTCTGTCGCTGCTGTGCCGCTGACTCCACTGCTGCTGCGCCACTGATTCTGCTACCGCCGCACTTCTACACTTTAGCCTTCTGTGATTCTGCAACTTTGCCTTAGTTACTCTGCCATTCTACCACTGTAATTTGCCGCCTATTCTGCAACTCTAGTCCTTAAGTTTTGCAATTCTGCTTCTGCAATTTTGGATTTTGAAATTCTGCAAATTCTGAATCTGCAGGAAATTCTGCAACTAGAATTTTCCAAGTCCGATTCTATCGTCCTTCTGATTCTACTTTGCTTGGCCGTACTTTAGGTTGTTCAACTCAGAGATAGAAGAGGTAAAACAGGGCCCAAGTTGTGTTGAGGTTAGGATTCTTATTTGCTATATTGATTATTAAACTTTGATTTAAGTGTTAATTTGATTTTAGTAGTATTAGTTTCCAAGCATCTTTTATTATTGTTTTCTATTTAGTTCAATTAATTTTAAATATTTAAAATGGTTACAGCAAAAGGTGTTAAAACGATGCATAAAAGTTTAGAAGGAATAGTTACGGGCCTTACTCTAGATTTGGAAACCATTAAGACGGATGTGACTGAAATAAAACAAAGTGTCCAAGCAAGATGACCTTAGACAACCTAGCATAGCTATTGGAAAATGTCCTATGGAGGACCAAACTGAATCTCCCACGGGTGATAATGCTCCCACAACTACACTTCGCAATCCTCCTCCAAAGCAGGTCCCTAGACAAACTGATCTAATCCACAATTCCAAAATCCTCCAGTACCACTCCATGCTCCTCAACAGCCTGATGTCTTTAGACATGCTAAGGTTGAAGCTCTTGAATTTGATGGGACATTAGACCTGAAATCTTCCTTGAATGGCTAGATCAAATGGATGACTTCTTTAGTTGGTTCAACTTGACTAATGAGCAACATATTCGCTTTGCGAATATGAAGCTTGTCAAATCTATGAAAAGATACTGGCAGACTATTTCCCGTCATTGTGAGTAAATCGGAATGCCAATTACCACTGGGTTGAAATGAAAGCTAGGCTCACTGAAAAATATGTTCCATACTTTCATAGAACTCAACTCTTGGACCGTCTCCTGAACCTCAAACAACAAGCTAGCTCCGTTAGTGATTACATGACTCGTTTCACTGACCATATGTCACTGTTACTTGATTTCTTAATGGACTAAGACTTGATCTCAAGCATGAAGTTCTTTTACATAGTCCTTAAATGAGGCCTTACTTAAGGCTCTTGAGTATGAGCGATACTTTCTGTCTTCTTATGCTCGATGAGGAAATCAACCCTTTTCATGGCCCTCACAATTCCCCACTTCTACTGGGTCAATCTCCTTCCCAACTCGACCTCAAAGTGGGTCTCCCCAAAGGCGATCTACAAACTAGTCTTTCCAAAATTGACCTCAAAACCAACCTACCACCAGGTCTTATCCAACTCGACCCTCAAATGGGTCAACTTCAAACTCTTGTATGGGACCCTGCAATCATTGCCAACCCGCT